>CM050405.1:43275566-43328066 GCA_027580255.1 Therioaphis trifolii
ATTTTAACCGTCTTTGAATAACAAAAAAAGTCAAAACTGTTCAAAAATAGTACCACGTATAGATGATGCCAATATAAACATTTGGTGGAAGTTTCAAGTCTCTACGACTTATACTTTTTGAATTAGAACAAATATCAAAAATCGTTGAAGGCTAAATTGTTATTTTACGCATTATGTAAAAATTTTAATTTCAAACACTCATATAATTTTTTATGTTGTTCCGGTAGACATTTTTTCCCGGAATTGTAGGAAAACTTACGGAAAACTTTATACCAAATTTTCAATTCTTAACTTTGAATACTTAAAATTTTATGAATTTTCAACTACAAAATAACTTCAAATTTTCGCGATTTTTTACACATTTCATAAAAAGTGAACTTTCTACGCTTATAAAAAAAATTGTGACTAACGATTTTTGATTTTTTTTTATACCCATACGTACAACTTATGAGGAACCTTGTATTAAATTTTCAAGATTTTTTGGCCAACCAAATTTATTTTATCCACGTTTCAGAAAAAAAAACTAAGAAAAGATGAAAATTTCAACTGTCTATAAAAAGCTCAAAAATAGTCAAAAGATTTCAAAAATTGTACCACGTACAGGTGTTTCCAATATAAATATTTGTTGAAAATACAGGTTTCTACTTCTTTTGGTTTTTGAGTAACGGCTAAATAAAAAGTCGATTTTGTCGAAAACTGGTTTTGCACAAAAATTATCGTTTTTTCGTCATTTTTTGGGGAGTTTTTCCCGCCACATTTGAAAGCTTTTGAGAATTTTCACTTTGACCTCTCTAAAGTACCTCCGATATAAAATTTGCTACCGAAAACCACCCATGGAGTTTAAAATTGAAGCATTATTTCGACTAGTTATGGTGTATACACAAAAAAAAAAAAAAAAAAAAAAAAACAAAAAACACACATCATAGTAAAATCAATACATTCTTCACTTCGTTCAGAATCTAAAAGTTGAAAATTTCAATTGTCTATATAAGCTCAAAAAAATCAACTAAAAATTTTAATCGTTTTGTACTTCACTCAAAATTGGTGAAATATAATTACAATTTTAATACCCCAACTTTTTATTTTAAAAAAATAATCTACTATAAAAATAATATACATTTATTTAGTAAACTTACGAGTCATTGTGAGTTTCATCATTGTTTGATATCTCTGAAAATAACACAGTATTTTCTGCTCCCTGCAGATTAATGGAATCCGTGATTTCTAAATCAGTACTCATGACACGTAAATTATGGATATATACTATTCTTATATAGTCTATTAACTATTATAACGTATACTCATTAGCTACTATTTAGTATTTACTTATGACTAATAATTTTAATTACCTGATCATTGATAACATCATGTATAAGATGTTCGGTTTCTTTGACTTTTTTATAAAATTCATCAAATATGTCTTGGTTTTTTCCGGGGTGCAGGACACCTTCGGTCGAGCCTTTTTATTGACTCGCCAATCTTCCTTCATTTTAATGAAAGACAGGTATTTTATACAAATTAACTATTAGGTATAGCGGATCAAAATTTACAAGACAAGAGTTCTCTAGACTTGACTTGAGAATCAACTAAAGTATATTTAATTATTTCCCAATTGTCAGTGTTATCATTTGTCAATTTTAATAATAATTCGAAAGTATTTTTGTTATCGATCGGTTGATGGATAACTATCGTGTCGGTGGGCTCCGCCGCGCTGTGCAATGATCGTTATCGCTGTTCCGAGAATACACTAAATTCTCATACGCGCATGCACATGTCGACATAAATTGTATGAATAATCGTATTCTCTTTCCAAACTAACGAAAACTGCTAATAAGCTGGAGTAAAATTCACCTAGTTCCTGTAGTCCAATTTTAATTTTGAAAACATATTTACAATTTTTGGCTTCTCTTCTATGTTTTGTAGGAAACCGACTTTCGATATAAATTTTAAGTTATTAGTATGATACATTTAAAATGTACATACTGTTAAAAACCTAATATATTAATAAATTAATAACTGAATAAAAAAAAAAAAAAATTGTTTCCTACAAAACATAGAAAAGAAGTCAAAGAATTCAGATGTGTTTTTAAAATTAAAATTGGACGACCAGAACTATGTGAATTTTACTCCAGCTTATTGGTCTAAAAGCGTTAAAATCGTTTGCAGCTCCAGTCCCCTTAATGGTTATGTTATATTATCAGTTCATACAACTCGTTTCAAAAACGTTTACGACGAATTTAGCTGTTTTTGGTCCATTTGAGGCTGTTTGGAAAAACCATTGTGATTATAGCTTAATAAACCCTCAAAGTACCATCTACATCAAATTTCCGATCTATAGAGTTGCTGGATGAAACTTTTGGTCAAATTTAAGTTGAGCAAAAAGTGTCTCCACAAAGAAAAGAAAAGGAAGAAAAAAATATCATTTTAAATCCATTAGATCCTTCGCTTCATTTGGAATCTAAAAATTAATATCAAGATTATTTGTATTAAAAGTATTTTAATGAAATACTTGAAAACAACAATATTATGTCTACTTTTTAGTACGCATTAATAATTATGTTTTTTGCGTCGTAATTGTACAATAATTGTGTTGAATTAAAATATCACCAAGAACCAACCTCTTTGGTCATTAAAAGTGTACCACAAAAAGTTAACCCAGACTAATAAAGAGTTTACTAGGCTGACTCATAGAGGGCGTTTAGTAAAAAAAAAATTGTACCACATTTTATATATTTTATATTAATATATAAATAAATATGAATAAAATAAATAAATATATATATATATATATATATATATATATATATATATATATATACTAATAGTTAATGAATTTTAAATAAATTTGTGTTTTTCAATTGATTTAAATATGATTTTCGAGTATAGCGAGAAAAAAATTTTTACAGTCGGCAAATTAAAAAAAACTATTCTCCAATGATTTTTCCTTCAGGACGGCCATGACTATGCAGTTGTATACCCATTTCACCACCGTAGCTAGCCTACACAACCCCAGCCAGCAATTCCACCAACGTTCTAACCTAAACCGTCTTTGTATTGAACAACCAATGCGTGAAACACACACACACACACACACACACAATATTCATGTTCGCGACTATGTTGCTGTGACGTCATCGCCGCCGCTTCGATCGTATTGTGTACTCCGTTGACCGAGTCGACCGGGTGGCATCGGCGGTTGTGTAGCCATTTTTTAGTTTTGTTGTTGGTAAAAATTTTAAAAAATCCAATTTTTGGCTTCGTTTTTATAAAATCGATTTAAAAATCAATTCGCTTTAAAGAAACGCGCATCAATATATACTGTGAACCGACTTATCACATTATTTTATATTTTATACAAATATGCATGTAACAGGTACTGTTGATACTAACGTTTTCAAATTGATAATAGAATAATTCTTGAGAATAAATGGTGAAAATAATTTATTACTAAATACGTGACAATAAAAAATGTTACTTGTATTTGTGTATATATTACATTTAAATACATTTCGTCGTGATTAAACCAAAAAATTCTCTCAAAATCAACATAAAATGCTATCACCGTTTTAAGTATTTGCTAGTATGACTCGCAAATGATCAAACGTGTTAGCAGCATCCGCATGACACGGTTATTTCAACTGTAATGGTAATTACAAATCGACAGTGCTACGAAATCTATTAGTATTACGCAAACGGTAAGTTGTTCACATATTTTCTTTAAAATTCATCAAATATAATTTTTCGCTTTAATTTTGCATGTTTAAGTTTACACACGCACGCGCGTGCACGCACTCACACACAAACATACCCACGCACGTACACACTACACACACAATTTATATTTTCCGCGTTTCCTTATGACGGGCTGAACTGAATATTCACATAAAATGATTAATATAAATTTAAATTATTTATCAACACAAGTTTTACAATGATCATGTCATCTGTTCACACATAAGAACTCCCTTTTTGGGTCTTCTTCCCTCTAATATTATATTATTGCTCAATTAACTTATTTTATTTACTTATGCTTATTTTATTAAACCATACCTTATTGATATTGATTGCTTTCTTCTAGTTATTGGGTAATTAATAAAAAGTTATGTGCCTTGTATGCAATTTTATTGGGTTTATGTAGTAATGTAATTTATTTTGTTTTTCTTTAATTTAGAGACTACAGATTATCATGCCGATAGACTAATGTTGTGCAGTATGACATCGTTCTCCGCGGAGGAATTTATATAGCGTTCTTGGAGGCTAATTATTGTTCTGAGTCTGAGAACTGATATTGTAAGTATTTGGTTTTCTTTTCTAAAATAAGAAAACTCATTGGCAATGCCCTATTTCAAAAATATTTTTGTCATTTAATATCTATGTTTATGATTGTGTTTTTATCGCTTCTCATCTTTGAGTCAAATTAGTTGGTTAGTTTTTATATGTATGAAAATGCTGTACTTATTTATTATATTTTTATTGCGAAGCGTATTGAATATGTAGTATAATATACTACATATTCAATATTTTTTGATATATTATATCAAAATAACATAACATTGCTGTACTGTAAAAAAATTATTATTATTTATTTTACAAAAATGTATGAATAAAACAACGTAAAAATATTCGTTGGTCGGCTATTTAGCCATAATATCGTTAATTCACATAGTTGCATGAATGGTAGTTTAAAACTTCTTTTTTCTATTTACATATACAATTAGGTATAAATACAGTTTTACTTTATTTTCGAAGAGTTAAAACTAAATAATTTGTATTTATTATTTTTTACATGAATATAAATCAGTGAAGAAGTGTAAAATGTTTGTTTTCATAAGATATTATATAATATTATTTATTAATCAACAAATTTGTTTTGCTATCTGTTAAAAATATGTGGTATGATTGGTATGCTCTCAACAAAATGTATTACTAAAATGATTGTTGGGTGCATTTTATGACAGATAAAACATAGTGATGGATAATATTGACAACTATGTAATTTGTATATATCTTAAGAAATCATTTATTAGCTTTCGATGATTTTTTTTTTCAAACATGATTCTTTTAAAGTATAGTTCAGGTTCTTTTACGAATTTATTTAATGGAAGTTTGTAATATCCTTTTTCCAATTGCTGTTTAATATTTTTGTTAAATTTCTTAAAAATATTTAGTATTTTTGTTTTTTGTATAAAATGTTTAGTGATTTGATTGTAGTCCGTGCAATGGGTAATTCATGTTTTTTGTTACTTATTTCACTTTAATACATTTAAGAATAGTTATTTTTACTATTTAAGAGCTCACGATTGCAAGGTAATTTGATTTTTATTAATCCTTTATGGGTGATCATAATCTATGTAAATTTGTTGTATTTCTGAAAAGTCTTCTACTTTTTTTCTTAAGAGTAGTTTGGTTCTCCATTTTCTAATTGTTGTGTATATATCAAAAGGATACTTTTGTCATGCAATATTACTTCTGTAATATCCTTAATACAAATTCCTAATGGTATTGTTATACTTATAATTTTCTCTGTATTTGTCATTGTAATGGATATGAGCAATTTAATGAGTGAGAACATATTTTTGTTGTTCTATTGGAACACATGTGTAGATTCAAAATATTGTGTATTTACACACAAAATCTTAAAATCGATGGGTAACGATGGCTAACCGTTTTGTGGTGAACTTTATTGTATTTACAACTCACACTCACACATAAACATACGTGCGCACGCATACAATCAACCTTTTATGTTTTATGTTTTTTCTTATAACATAATATTATAACTAACAAAATTGTATTACTCAGTTGATATAAGTTAAACTCTTTATTAGTTCACAAACTGTATGGTGACCATGTCATATGTTCGAAATGAAGAACTCTCTTTTTGGGTTATCTTTCAAATACAGTAAAACTCGCTTAAGACTCTCTTTAAGGGACGAGCTCTCCAAAGTGTCTTAAGCAGGAAAGCGTCTAATGCGGGAATGAAAAAATATGAATCAATTGAAATATCGAGTTTTTTTATTTTTTATTATTGTTTATATAAAAAAAAAATCATCTTTTTTTTGTCTTACGATTCTGAGAATGCGTTTCAACAAGAAAGTATTCTATTTTGTTATGACAACCCATCATTTCTTCAGCATTTTCTACATAGGTTCCTCTTCATCTACTGTAGCATAATCAGCAAAATTTTGTAATAGCTTAAAGTCTAAAAAAATGTATTATAATCTGCTGAACTAAAGAGCGTTCTATCCAATTAGATAGAGAAAAACTAAGCGTCTTAACAGGTGGTTTTTTCATTGACTTGTATAGGAAATGTCTAGGAACCGACGGAAAGCAGCGTCTTATGCAGGAAAATGTCTTAAGCGAGTTTTACTGTACTTAATTTATTTAATTCCACACAAGTCATTAGTGTCTTCATCAATATATTTCAGAATATTTTTTAAGCTAAATTAAACAGTGAGATACCTCTGTAATTTTCACAAACAGTTTTGCCACATTTTTTATGCAGTAGTATGATAATCGCTTCATTCCAACTCTTTGGTACACATTCATCCTTTCAAATCTTCTGGCAAATTTTGAATATGGCGTAACGTAGTGGCTTGCCCTTGTATTTTATTAGCTCTGATGGTGTGCTGTCTGACCCAGGTGCCTTAAACATTTTTTAAGTAGATATTGCTTTATCTGTTTCTCCTGGAGTTACTTCATTCTGCATTGGTTGGGTTCTTTGGAAGGTTATACCCACTGTTGGATTTTCTGGTACCTTCACATTCAATAACTCATTAAAGTACTTTTCCCATCTTTTTGCTTTTAAGTCTAGTTCCATAATTATTTCTCCATCACAATGAAGTTCATCACATGTAAAATAAAAAAAAATATATTTCGGAGTAGGTTTTGCTCTTCTTTGGTATTTTTATTTAGTTAGGCTAATGTTAGTAAATAGTAACTAATGGCAATATGAGCTTTGGTTTTTGCTTCCTATCGTGTCCTGAATTTATAAGTAAAAATATTGACTAACTTATGATCTTAATCTAATAGAAAATGCAGCTAAATTATGTCTTTGTATTATGTAGGATGAACAAACTTAAAATGACTCATTCAAAGAATTATGCTGGACAACCAAAAATAGTGAGCTTTATTGTAATAGATGATGACATCTCTGAACTTGATATCGAATTTGAGGAAAACCCAGAGTTAGTATTATATTTTTAATTTATTTTTGATAAATATCTTAATTATATTTGTATTATGTTTAATAATATAGTTAGTTTTATAAGTTGTATATATTTGTGTGTGTGTGTGTGTTTTTGTATTTTTAATTTAATATCCCTGTTTTATTTAGTTACGATGAACTGACAGAAGCATGTTTACATGATGCAAATAATTCACCAAATGTATACATGGCTTCAACATCCAATCAAAATATTGAACAACACGACGCCGAATTAATTGAAGACGAAATTTCGTAAGTATTGTACACCTATTAATATCTTACTCACTGCATATTGTATTTTTTTTTATGAACTCGATCAAAGTAAGTTAAACAGAATAGTAAAAGGATTTTTAGTGAGGTCTTGGAGATTATTTGGTTGTAAATTCATTTTAGAAGGATATATTTTGTGTTGACAATATATATTTAAAAATGGAGAAGTCTACTCTTTAAATTACTTTTCATTACAAATTGTATGAATAAATTTTTTAAGAATTTATCTTCTTCTTCATCTGGCCTTTGATACTTTTTAAGAGTTTTTACCGCCATCACTCAATTCCTCCATTTATCTCTATATCGGGGTAGTTCTCTTAATTCTAGAACTCCCATTCTGTTCAGGTCCTCTTCTACTTCATCTAACCATCTTTTCCTTAGTCGTCATCGAAGGTCTTTTTCCCGTAAGCTTCCTCTCCAAAACTACTCTGTTTATATCGTCCTCACTACACCATCACATGTTACCTATCTATTAGATTTTTTGTTCCTTGATGAAACTTTCTACCGATGCCATATCCATTTCTTCCTGCAGCTCTTTGTTATGCTTTCTCCTCCATGTTCTTTTTTCATTTGAGTATACTGGTTCATATTTTACCCTCCGTATTTTGTTTTAAAACGTTCTTGGTTTCCTTCCGTAAAGCCTGTAGTAGTCCATGCCTCGCATCCATATGTAAGGTGTGGGTCTTACTATTGCTGTATACAGCCTTGCTTTAGTTTTTATGGAAAATTCTTTTGACTTTTAGAACTTATTTAAATTGAAAGTTGCTCTTTCTGTTTTGTTATCCTTACACCTATTTCCCTAACCTAGTCATTATTTTTTCTTAGTCCTGAACCTAGGTACCGAAATTCATAACTTTTTCGAAGGTAGTGATCCTGTTTTTAAATTTGTTTCACTGGCTGCTCGTTTGTGCACTTGATCTGCTCTTTTGTATCCTCTATTGAGTTTTCTAAAATATTTAGGTGATCAGCAAAGCCAAGTACTTGTTTATACTGTTGACCTAACGCTATTCTAGTTGTTTCCATTTGCATCTCCCTTATGGCCATCTCCAAGGCTAAATTGAATAAGTTAGGTAAGAGCAAATCTCCTTGTTTAAATCCAATACTTACTTCGAAAGCTGCTAAATTAGGACTTTGTATTATGTAGGATGAACATACTTGAAATGACTCATTTAAAGAATTATGATGGACCACCAAATTTACTGAGCTTTATTGAAATAAAGGATGACATCTCTGAACCTGATATCATATTTGAGGAAGAACAAGAGTTAGTATTATATTTTTAATTTATTTTTCATAAATATGTTAGTTATACTTGTATTATGTTTAATAATATAGTTAGTTTTATAAGTTGTATATATTTGTGTGTGTGTGTGTGTGTGTGTGTGTGTGTGTGTGTTTTTGTATTTTTAATTTAATATCCCTGTTTTATTTAGTTACGATGAACTGACAGAAGCATTTTTAGATGATGCAAATAATTCACCAAATGTATACATGGCTTCAAAATCCAATCAAAATATTGAACAAAACGATGCCGAATTAATTGAAGACGAAATTTCGTAAGTATTGTACACCTATTAATATCTTACTCACTGCATATTGTATTTTTTTTTATGAACTCGATCAAAGTAAGTTAAACAGAATAGTAAAAGAATTTTTAGTGAGGTCTTGGAGATTATTTGGTTGTAAATTCATTTTAGAAGGATATATTTTGTGTTGACAATATATATTTAAAAATGGAGAAGTCTACTCTTTAAATTAATTTTCATTATAAATTGTATGAATAAATCTTTTAAGAATTTATATTCTTCTTCATCTGGCCTTTAATACTTTTTAAGAGTTTTTACCGCCATCACTCAATCCCTCCATTTATCTCTATATCGGGGTAGTTCTATTAATTCTAGAACTCCCATTCTGTTCAGGTCCTCTTCCACTTCATCTAACCATCTTTTCCTTAGTCGTCATCGAAGGTCTTTTTCCCGTAAGGTTCCTCTCCAGAACTACTCTGTTTATATCGTCCTCACTACACCATCACATGTTACCTAGCTATTAGATTTTTTGTTCCGTGATGAAACTTTCTACCGATGCCATATCCATTTCTTCCTGCAGCTCTTTGTTATGCTTTCTCCTCCATGTTCCTTTTTCAATTGAGTATACTGGTTCATATATTACCCTCCGTATTTTGTTTTAAAATGTTCTGGGTTTCCTTCCGTAAAGCCTGTAGTAGTCCATGCCTCGGATCCATATGTAAGGTGTGGGTCTTACTATTGCTGTATACAGCCTTGCTTAAGTTTTTATGGAAAATTATTTTGACTTTTAGAACTTATTTAAATTGAAAGTTGCTCTTTCTGTTTTGTTATCCTTACACCTATTTCCCTAACCCAGTCATTGTTTTTTCTTAGTCCTGAACCTAGTTACCGAAATTCATAACTTTTTCGAAGGTAGTGATCCTGTTTTTAAATTTGTTTCACTGGCTGCTCGTTTGTGCACTTGATCTGCTCTTTCGTATCCTCCATTGAGTTTTCTAAAATATTTAGGTTATTGGCAAAGCCAAGTTCTTGTTTATACTGTTGACCTAACGCTATTCTAGTTGTTTCCATTTGCATCTCCCTTATGGCCATCTCCAAGGCTAAATTGAATAAGTTAGGTAAGAGCAAATCTCCTTGTTTTACTTCGAAAGCTGCTAAATTAGAACTTTGTATTATGTAGGATGAACATACTTGAAATGACTCATTTAAAGAATTATGATGGACCACCAAATTTACTGAGCTTTATTGAAATAAAGGATGATATCTCTGAACCTGATATCATGTTTGAGGAAGAACAAGAGTTAGTATTATATTTTTAATTTATTTTTCATAAATTACATATCTTTATTATATTTGTATTATGATTAATAATATAGTTAATTTTATAAGTTGTATATATACATGTGTTTGTGTGTGTGTGTGTGTGTGTGTGTGCCTATCACAATTTCTGTATTTTTAATTTAATATCCCTGTTTTATTTAGAAACGAACTGACAGAAGCATGTTTTGATGATGCAAATAATTCACCAAATGTGGACATGGCTTCAACATCCAACCAAAATATTGAAGAACATGCCGTCGAATTAATTGAAGCTGAAATTACGTAAGTATTGTACACGTATTAATATCTTTCTCACTGTATATTGTATTCTCATTATGAACTCGATCAATGTAAGTTTGAAAGAATATAAAAATAATTTTTAGTTAGGTTAGGTCTTGGAGATTATTTTGTTTTAGTTTCATTTTAGAAGGATTTATTTTGTGTTGACACTATATATTTAAAAATTGAGAAGTCTACCCTTTAAATTAATTTTCATTCTAAATTGTATAAATAAATCTTTTAAGAATGTATCTTCTTCTTCATCTGGCCTTTAATACTTTTTAAGAGTTTTCACCGCCATCACTCAATCCCTCCATTTATCTCTATACTGGGCTAGTTCTCTTAATTCTTAAACTCTTATTCTGTTCGGGTCCTCTTCCACTTCGTCTAACCATTTTTCCCTTTTGCATCTCTCTTATGGCCTTCTTCAAGGCTAAATTGAATAAGGTGGGTGAAAGCGAATCTCTTTGTTTTAATCCAATACTAACTTCAAAAGCTTCTAAATGATGACTTTGTATTATGTAGGATAAACACTTTAGACACTGTTGAACTCTTATTCTGTACAGTGTGTCTTCCATGAACATTTTCGTCAAAACTACAAGTTTCATTGGGATTCCGAACTTCTCCATTATTTTATGAAGGCTTTCTCTATGTACACTGTCATTAGTCTTTTTAAAATCAACAAATAATTGCCAGATGTTTTAGTGGTACTCGTACTTTTTTTCTATTAGTTGGTCTATAACTGACAGCTGTTCAATCGTTGATCTTCCCATTCGGAATCCACACATGTATCTTCCTAGGTATATTTCCATGTAAAGTGTTTTTCGGTTTTGTAGAATCACTAGGTATGTGTCTTTTGTGTCTATACTGTTGCAATTTTCTAGGGCTATCTGTCGTCTCTCTATAGCTTGTCGACAGTTTTCGAAATTCATTTTTTCTTAGTACCTTTTATTTTTCCTACATGTTCCATTGCAATTTCTTTAACGGGTTTTGCTTACTCTGACCCACTATTCATATTATATGTTATCTAGTTTTACATTTTTTACATATTCTCCCACACATTTAGCATATTTCTGTTGTACTTCCGCATTCTTTAGCACCTCTAAGGTTATTTTTGTACTATTTTTATTCACTAAACTCTTGTGACTCCGGATCTTTAACATAAACTTTGCTACCACTAGAAAGTGATCTGAGTCACAATCAGCTCTTCTGAAAATGCGTATGTCTTTAATGCATGACTGAAATTTGAATAAGTGATCCATCCATGATCCATCTGGTTGCAAGTTTTCCCATCAGGTGATTTCCAAGTGGCCTTATGTATGGTTTTTGTGGAAATGTTGTGCTGCTTACATCATATCTTTTGCGGCTGCGAAGGACATAAGTGTAAGTCCATTTCCATTACTTGTTTCATGTAAACTTTCTCTCCCTATCATTGGCATAACATGTGTTTTTCTTCCACACTTGGTATCCAAGTCTACTATTATCAGATTGATTAAATTTCCTGGCAGTTTATCATAAATTTGTGACACATCTTCATAGAAAATATCCTTTGCGTTTTCTTCCCCTGTTTCCATTGGTGCGTGAACTCATACTAATATTGTATTCAACGGTTTCGTATCAACTCGTAGTAAAGCTATCTTTTCTGATATAGGGTTTAATTATTTTACGTATGGCTCCAGAGTCTCATACACAGCAAATCCACACCCAAAGAAATGTCCTTTTTCCATGCCAGAGATACAATATGGAGAGATATATACTTCCTTACTATTAACTTGACCTTTTCCTGGCCATCTTATTTCATCAAGGGCTATAATATGTATCCCATACGTTTTTAACACATCAGTAAGATTTTGGCAAGCTCCAGTTCTATAGTCTCTTCGGAATAAGATCGTACCTCGGCGGCCGACTTCTGCACATGGGCGTGGCTTTGTTCCGCAGCGCTAGCCTCACGAGCTTTCATCAATGGGAGCGTCGTATTATTATAGTTTTAACAGCTCAAACGAAAACATAATTTAAAATGTATATTAAGAACGGTGCTGTGCGTATTGTTTTATATACGTGCGCGTAAACAATTAAGTACTTTCGCACGCGCAGCATTATCGACGAGCATAGACGATCAGGATTCCAAACCATTGTTTTGACTAGGTGGGGGAAGCATCTGACCGTCGCGGACGAAAACTGAGATACGATCTCATTCCGAATAGATTATATACAGGTTCAGTGTGTTCTAAGTCACGATCTTAAGTCCAGTTTTTCGAATCCTGTGTCCAGCCTTAACTCCATTTATCTGTATGCGAGGCTGATTCCGTGATGGTCTCATACTTACTTTTTTGTTCCAAAAGGCAGGATTGCTAACCATGCACCCAAACCTCTACCTGGAGAGTGGAGGGCAAGATCACAACAACCATTTTTGGTTGAAGTGATAGCTATTGCAATGCATCATTGTATTTTTGTTTCAGTTCAACAAATAGCAATGAAGAGTACCAAGGACATGAAACATCTGACATGAGAATCGATCAAGGAAGAAGTGGGCAAAGTATAACAATCGACAAAACACCAAATTTTATAAACCGAAATCATTATTTGTCATGCAAGGTATGTGGTACATTATTTTCTCAAGTCACAGATTTCAAGAATCATTGTAATATAGCTTATGGATGTGAATTATGTCACATATCATTTTGTACTCAGAAAGAATTGGACCACCATAATTTAGGGCATGAAAAACTTGAGATACCTTCCACTTGTAATGTAGCATCTTTACGTCAAGAGTCTATTGAGGAATCCAACCAGAATGTCCTCGACAAAGAAAAATCATATACATGTGAAACTTGTAATCAATGTTTTTGTAAAAAGTCATTATTGATTCGGCATGTAAAAACTCATATGGATATCAAGTATGAATGTGAACATTGTAAAAAAGTATTTTATAAAAAATCATCCATAATAAGTCACATCAAAATTCATATTCCTAAAGCAAATAGTTGTCTTTCGTGTAATCAAGTATTTTATGACGAATTATGTTTTAAATCCCACAAATGTCTTAAACTGGACAAAATCTATAAATGTGATGATTGTGGGCAAGAATTTAATCATAATGAGGCTTTGGAACATCATACAAGTTTGCATAAAAATATTGATTCAAAAAAAGAGATACCTTCCGATCATCATGTAGCATCTTTTTATCAAGAATCTACACTGAAAAATGAAATTCATTTTTCTAAAGCAAAAAGTTGTCCTTATAATCAAGTATTTAATGACGAAGTAGCTTTGAAATCTCACAAATGTTTTGATGAGTTCTTATCATTTCAATGTCTTCTTTGCAAAAAAGAATTTAATCGAGAATCGGTTTTGAAACTATTTAGGAGTTTGTATGAAAATTTGCATTTGAAAATTAGTATACCTCCCGATATTGTAGAATCTTTAAATCAAGAATTTATAGAGGAATCTAACAAGAATGTCCTCGACAAAGAAAAATCATTTAAATGTGAAACTTGTAATCAATGTTTTTGTAAAAAGTCATTATTGATTCGGCATGTAAAAACTCATATGGATATCAAGTATGAATGTGAATATTGTGAAAAAGTATTTTATAAAAAATCAGCCATAATATATCACATGAAAATTCATTTTTCTAAAGCAAATAGTTGTCCTACTTGTAATCAAGTATTTTATGACGAATTACGTTTTAAATCCCACAAATGTCTTAAACTGGACCAAACGTATACATGTGGTGTTTGTGGACTTGAATTTATTCAAAAAGCGGCTTTGGAACGACATACGAGTTTCTGTAAAAGTATAAATTCAAAAGTTGAGATACCTTCCGATCATCATGTAGCATCTTTCTATCAAGAATCTACACTGAAACCCAACAATAGTGTTCTTGACGAAGAAAAATCATTTTTAGAAAATTTGCATGTTATTAAAAAGTATTGGCACTTTTGTGGCAAAGGGTTTTATCAAAAATCAAATTTAATCTCTCACATGAAATGTCAATTTCCCAAAACAACAGAAATTTGTTCCATTTGTTATCAAGAATTCAACTACAAATCACTTTTAGATAAACATATCAAAAGCATACATGAAATGAATTCATTTACATGTGATTCCTGTAATGAAATTATTTATTCTAAATCAAGATTAATTGATCATTTGATGGCTCATGAATATGGTATAATAGATGCAAGTTAATCACGTCATATTATAAGTCATTTGGAAACTAATATTTATGAAGAACCATTTCAACGTTAAATCTGTTACATACATTTTGAATTCAAAACAACATTTGTTAACTTTATGGAAAACCACCGTAAGAATACCCTATATTTCTGTAACAACACAAAAATCCATCAATATGAAAACTTATTTTACATAAGCAAACAATGGAGAAACCCCTTTAGAATGTAACATCTGTAAAATGTCATTTACTCATAAAAAAAAATTTGCTAAATCACTAAGAAAAGTGTAGAAATGAGTAAAATAATACGTATCAAAAACATATCTAAAAAAATAATGAAAATGAAATTAATCCTTCTAACCAGGATCAATGCGATATCTGTGCCACCTATTATCCTTACCAAGTTATGAAGTGTAGATATGTATAAATGAAATATGTGTAAATTGTAATGATTATATGTTTTCATTTACTTATAGCGTTAATTGTAATATTTTATTAAGTTATAAATAAAAGTACTATTATTTTAAATATAATTATATTATCTTTGAATCATTGTAAAATAAAATCTATATTTACATAAATCTATATTATAGCGTTAATTGTAATATTTTATTAAGTTATAAATAAAAGTACTATTATTTTAAATATAATTGTATTATCTTTGAATCATTGTAAAATAAAATCTATATTTACATAAATGACTGTTTAAAAAAATAACACATATAAGAAGATGAAATTTTCAACTTTTAAAGTTTTTATACTAGAAATAATATTCTGAAAAATAAATAATTACCATTTAGAGGGCTTTTACAAAGTGTTTAATAATAACATAAGTGTATGTCACTCCTACACTATAAAAGTAAGTTCTAATAATTATTTAATTTCATTTACTTACTAAAATACTTTCTAGTGATCGTAACATTGTAACGATGTTCGGGTGTTCGGTTCAGTTCGAAAATCAAACTTAAAATTGCAGATAATCGAATTGAACCAAATTCTCAATGATTTAGTTCATAAATCAAAATCAAGAAATCACGTTATTTGTTTGAGTGATAAAAACATGATGGATGTTTTCCAAAGTAAACTGGACAAGTAGTAACACCAAAATACTAAGACTGTCAACTCAATCGGTGGAAGCACTAGTATTTTCACGTGAAAATATTATATAATTAATAATTATATATAGCTTTATTCAGTATATACTCTTTTTAACTAAATTAAAATATACTTGCAAACCGTTGCAAACGTATACCATCAAATCACAGAATGCAGATTTTCCCCTTGCACAGACCATTGTATAACCACTGGTTAAACATTTAAAAATTTTTTATTAATCATTAGAGTACCTCATCGAACTTTCTTTACATCTATGCTCATTATATTTTTCTAAGAAGCCAATAATATCGATGGTGTAACTTATGGCATGACTTTTCATTATTTTAGATTCTAAGTGCAGCTATAGGACCTATGGTTAGACAACGACGTTTTTTTCCTGTAAACTTTTTTTTTGGGTAGTAATAATATTTCACAAGTTTCATCGAGCAACTTTAAAGATTTATAATTGAATTTTAATTGCACTTTAAACGAGTCATTTTTCTTTTCTCTTGATATTTTTCCAGACGTGGAGAAAAACTGCAAAAAAACCGTTAAAAACGTTAAAATTTGCCATAAATCATACATTCACCAAATCTGTGTTAGTAATTTATTCTTAACGAGGTAAGTAATTTTGCTAAAAATTTTAAACTGTTACCATATATGAATGATATATTGATAAATACTATACAAAAGTTTTTAAAAATTTGATAACTTTTGTGCTTAAACTTTAAAAATACCCTGTTTGGTTAAACTTTATCTCAAATAAAATTTTTAATATTTGACGAAAGATCTTGAAAATTTAATATAACTTTACTCGTATACTAAATAAACAATTTAAACAGTTTTTTAAATCATGACTTAAGGGATTTTTATTATTTATAATAATATATTTTTATACAATTTTTATGGAATCGACTATTTTTATATCTATTTTCAACTTAAAATGTTAATGAAAAAAAATTGGTCCGTCCACTTTTATGAAACTTTGTACAGATGTTGAACAACATGTTTTGAATCTTTTGGTTAAAAAGAAAGTCTCATTTGCCAAATAAGAAAACTTTTCTAACTTTTGATTTGATTTATTAAAATTATTATTATTATTATTATTATTTTATCATTATTTGATTTGCATTGCGTTTTAATATTTATGATTTAATTAGTAAATTTACTTATACAATTGATTATTTTAAAACCTTTGTGGACATTATTTTAACTTGTGATTAGGTACATACCTGTCCGCAGTTCTAGTCCGTTGAATACGACTCGTTTACCCTGTTGAAATACCTCAGAGCACGTCTCGCAGTCATAATATAAAGATTATATAAAAATAGTTTTTAGCACGACTTTATTGAAATGAATATGGATTTATTTGCATAGAACTTTTGATATTACTTACGACAATGGTGTATGCTATTTATTACATGCAGCTATTCCTGCACCTAGTGAACGATTTTATTCGTCATTGCTTAGGCAAAATAATATACGCATGTCACAATAAAAGCAGTGAGTGGGTTTTTATTAATTTCGTGCTCGTGTTTAAGCTGAAATATTTTGTTTGTGCAAAAGTCCCCTTATGTTTATTGTTGTTTTGTAATCATAGTTGATGATATCATGTCATTCTGTGATCGGAAGCATGGATGTGCAAAAAACTGCTTTTTCATATGAATTTCGACGGGTTATGTTATTCTGGGGTACAGAGTATGATCGATAATTTTCTTGTTATTTAAATTTTAAATTTTGCCTTTGGTTAAGTAAATAATGCAAAAATTTTAGATATGATGTTGGAAGGTAACAGTAATTGTGTCACGTATTGCGTTCATCATTAGAATAGTTATTGTAAAACGGAAAAATTTATTGAATTTGTTGAATTCATTCAATTATCGAAGAAACATCTGCACCAAGAAGATATTTAAGGAATCATTTTATTTATGTTTGTTATCTTGGGTTAAATGCATAAAATAAATTTATTTCGTTTTTATCTCAATTATATTTTATTCTATAATTACATCAGTCAAGCTCAATCATCGAATTGGTTTGATATTGAAGTTGATTTTCTTTATATTATTACTATTACGTAGGTTAGGTTAACCTATTATATCACGTACTATATATTATATTATTAATTGGTTCGGTAAACAGTCAAATACTTATATTAGCAATCATCATGTCCTTGTAAGCTTGATAGCTTTTTGGTGCTAATTAACATTTAGAAAAGGTTTATTTTTACCATTTATACCCAAGAATCAATGAACATTTTCTTTCTATTTGATAAAATCAATATTATTTTTTTTTTAACACATTAAGTTTCTTAACTTTTTTTTATAAGTCGATAACAAATTTTAACATTTTTGTGTGTTCGTGAAAATTGAATAAACTATAGTTAAATCGTTTAACTAACCTATTTTAAAAGCAGAATTCTTTACAATTTTAATTATTTTTTAGAACATATTATATAAAAAATTTATTCAGATGATGCTCGGGCACTGGGCCATTGTTTCTTACTGGATTGAGATTTACTCAGTAACTCTTCACTTTTTAACTGTTCACTTTTTAATTGTTGGTTATAAAATAAACATTGATTTTGTGGCACATACTTGTCCACGGTTTTCATGACGGTTTCCGGGAAGTCTCCAGCTAACATTCTAATTTATAAAATTATAATATACAAAAACTCCATTGTTTATAATTAGTAGATATAATTATCTTACTGTAATATATCCTCTGGGAAACAACAGTTAACCGATTTAATGATCTGATGTAAATGAGAACCGGTTTCTGACTTGAGATTTTGAATCATTTTCAAGTGACCATTGACAATGAAACTTCGTCGTGCTTTAGAGTTTTTTGGCAAAATCTATCAAATATTTATAATATATAAAAATATTAAAAATTTGAATGGTAAGTATTCATTTTATCATAATCTTATAGTAATATTTACACTTTAATAATTGATTTTGTTTTCATTATGCATACTTACCTACTAAGTATGCATACAGTAGGTACTTATCTTTATTTTACTAAACGGCTATAACTGTATAGAAACATTCAAATTGTCTTAGGTACCTAATGCAATATTTTTTTAATATAAACTATAAATTTCTTTTTTAATACTTAAATTAAAAAAATTAATGGTACTGAAAATGATAATAATTTTGTCAGGTACGTCATTACAATGGCGCCGAAATTTTTAAAATGTGGTAGAGCAATTTCAAAACTTCACGGCAACAGAAATGTTCAAAGACAGAAGGGGGCATATAAACCAATTATAGTAATTATACTCATATATATATATATATATATATATATATATATATATATATATATATATATATATATATATATATATACATTATACATAAATATACAAGTATGTTATATCAAAGTATATTGAAATACAGTAGAATCTCGGTAATCCGACACATATCAGACCACGCTACTGCCGGATTAACGAAAACGCCGGATTAGTGGGGGGGTTAAAAAAAACGCATTTTTACTTATTGAATTTTACATTTTTACTCTAATTAAAAAATGAATAGTCTTATTGTATTTTATTAAAATATATAAAATGTGGGGAAGGTTTTACAAAATATAAATAAATATAATACAAATATAAATACATAATACATACATTCAATATGCTGTGTCAGTTAATATTTTGGCTGGACAGGTTTTAAAAAGTTATTAATTTTTGTTTGTTTTTTTGTTAGAAATGATGCCTTTAATACTTCTTCTCGAAGTCGTTTAAGCACCAAAATATCTAATTTTTCTAATTTATTTAAAATTTCTACTTTCTCGGCTAAGGTTAAACAGGTATGTTTTCGTTTTCGTTGTTGCGACATTTTAATACGTACCTACGTGATACAACACAAATTTAACCGATACACAATGAACACGCACAACACTTCAACGTTAACTGAATAAAAATAAAATATCAAATAGGTTTATTAGAATTTAATCTGTTATTACTTAGTTTTATCTAACGGTTTATCGTTTACGATAGTAAATTTATATATAAATACATATTGGTACATATAGGTTAATACAGCCGGATTACTGGACGTATCGGATACCGAACGGCCGGATTACCGAGATTCTACTGTACAATAATTTATTTATATTGTGTCTAAATGTTGATGAAAACTAATTTCTACTGAGTTCCATTGGATTAAACCCCACCCCCAGCTCTTTGTAAACAACTGATAAATGCTTCCCCAACTAGATTCCACTAAGTAGGTAGGTATATAAAAAAACCTAATTAATATGTAACAGAATAAGAATTTTTGATCAGGAGATCTATTGCAATAAGTAAATCTCGTCGAGTCATTGTATATTAATCATTATAATACACATGTTAGATTAATATTCGGTATATTATGTAGTACCTACTTATATTTTTACGTTCATAAGTACATAGATGTCTCCACAAAGCAAGTTTTCTGTCACAGAATGGACTTTTTGGATTCTAAAATAACTACATTTATTAAAATCTATAAAGTTTAGAAATAAAGATTTACAAAAATATTGCAATGATTCGACAAACAGCTATATTATAACATAACATAATAGGTACATACTATTATGCTAGTCTTGTACTTACAGTTCCGTATTTTTAATTAATTCTTTATTAGGTTTAAATGCCTTCGGTTTTAATGTATTAATAATACAATCATTTTTTATAGAATAGTCTATTCAATAATTAATTATAAAATACAACAGTATACTCTAATATACTCATACTTAAGTCTTGATGTAAATAAAATTCTAATTTTAATGACCCCTTCAATCTTAAATGTCGTTATACTTCTCTCGTAAGGTCTCACATAAAATATGCATCAATAATCTGGGACACTCAAATTTTGAGTTTCATTAATTTAATGGAATCTGTACAAAATAAAGTTCTCCGTTTTTCTGCTTTAAGTGTAATATTTTAAGACCCTCTCATTCTGGTTACGAAAATATTTTAAATATATTAAATCTTAATTCTCTTCAAGAAAGAAGAAATTTGTCATATGTTAAATTGTTTATCAAACTCCTAAACAATAAGATTGATGACCCTTTTATGTTAAGCCAAATTAATTTTAATATAAATACCCATAATGATAGAAATCAAAATGTATTTTATATTCCAAACTCTTCACTCAAGTATATATATTCTTCCCCCTTAAATATGTTATTAACACAAGTTTAACTCTGTTAAAGACACTATAGATTTCCTCTTGTGATAATTTGTTTATTCATTTATTTATTTATTGATGTAAACGCCCAGGTGAGCTCAAGTACAGTGCAAAAATATATAATAATACATTGGTAGAATAAGATACAATAAGATAATAGTGTAAGAATTGAGTAGGTACATAAAAATAAATTACAAAATAATATAAATAACATTCGTGATATATTATTATAACAAGCTGCTAAAAACAGTGTTTTAAAGAATACAAATTATTCATAATAAATGGATCAAGTTTTAAATTATTGCACTCTCTGGCTATTCGATCAATAGGGTTATAAGCGCCGTAAGATGTTCGATGAAAAGGGATTTCAAATGTGGGACAAGAACGTGAATAGAATTTAGGAATATGGAAGTTTATAGACTTTAATAGTTCAGGACAAGGTATAACACCATTTATTAATTTAAATAGAAAGCAGATGTCTGCATATTTCCGTCTATTTACAAGGAGGTCTAATTTGAGGGAATCCTGTATGGAATTAAGGGATATTAACTCAGATAGATGATTAATGGAATGCGTACGTCTCTTATATGCGATTAAACGTAAAAATCTTCTTTGTACACGCTCAAGCGATTCCATCAAACCGACTTGTGAGGGGTTCCAAATAATTGAACAGTATTCCAACGTAGGTCTAACTAAAGAAATATACAATGTTTTTAGACACTGTTCGTTCTTAAATTCTTTGGTATTCCTAATTAAGAAGCCAAGAGTTCTTAAGGACTTCGTATGGATATGATCGACATGTGACTTGAATGATAGATCAGTTTTAAAAACTACCCCAAGATCTTTACTGATACTAATATCCTCAATGAGGTTTTCAAAGAGATGATAGTCATTAATTAATTTGGATCTTGAACGAGAGAAAGACATTTTGAAACACTTAGCAGTGTTCAGTTTTAACCCATTTAATTGGCACCATTTATCTTTTTTCGCTTTCACTTTCTCTTGTATGATAATTCAATTTAATGTTTAAAAATGTAATTATATTATCTATTGTACCAATTATTGTTTTAGTCTATAAGATTATCAATATAATAATTTTTATTTTCCTTTCTCTCCTTCCCTTTTTATTTTCGTATTACAATTTTTAAATTTAAACTTTCTTTATATCAACTGTGTATATTTTTTGTTTAGACTTAAGATTTGGACTTATGTCCGTTAAATGAAATAATAAATAAATAAATAAAATGTGGCTTTTCGGCCACATTTTTTAAAAAAGAGGTCGGCTTCGGCGCCACTGTGTCGTATATATATATATATATATATATATATATATATATATATATATATATATATATATATATATATATATATATATATATATGTAGCTCCTTAAAGCTAGGCCGTCTGGTATATATAATTTATAATCGTTGAAGTTATATTACATACAGTTAAATGAATATACTTTGCTTATTTTTTCCAGGATATATGACATTATTTCATCTGGAATTGACGGATTCAATAATTTGTCTAAAACAAAATAATCGTCGCATTCATTTAATATTTGTTGTAGCGCGTGTCTGCATATTTCTCGACTCTCGCTTTCGGTATTAGACGTAATATAGATCTGAACGAAAAATAAAATATTAACGATATCGTAATCAATCTATGATCAATTTTCGACCTTACATCCATCATAGCTATCATAGCGTCACCAGCACAAATATGCCTGGCATGCTCAGTACTGTGTTGTCCTATCATTCCTAGTGTCCAAATTACGGCGGTTTTCAAGTACATGTCCGTATCACTTGTTAAAATATCAGTCAAATGCTTCAGTGCCTTAAAAATGTCAATGGTTATATAAATTACGTCTACTTTCGATGAAGTCCGATTGAAAATTGCATTGAAATCACCTTGGAATGAATTACGGCCGATGCGAGTATTGGTGACATAGCTCCGATGTAGCCCAGCGCGAGTACGGCAGTGATCGGAGAATGATCTTTTCTACACGAAATCACATTTAACAATGAAGCTAGTCCGCCGTTGTTGACCACCAGTTGAGCAATCTGTATGGAAAAAGACATGATTTTTATTAGTTTTGAGTTTTTGACTTTGGACATTGCCAAAGCATAATTTAGAATTCAAATAAAACACATGTCTCATTATATTTGTTCGCACAACAGTTTTACACTCAAAGAAAACTTAAGGGTTTAAGTCAACTCAAAACGTATTTGAATTTATTATGCGTGTAGTGTGTATGTGTTTAGTTTTCAGTTTTGAATGAAAAATAATCAAATTTCAATTTATAATTAATTGTTCTTTTTTATACAAATGGGTTTTTAAAAAAATTACATTAAGTGTAACGTATACCTCCTGATGTACAAATCTTAAATCAAGTCTATGTGGATTTATGAACTACAATCAATCATACTATAATACTGAAAAATGTAATATCAATAAAATTCAAACTTTCAAAAATATTGCCCTTCGTAAAATCAATAACCGCGCCTCCATATGTTGCTAATCTATCTCTCCATACAAACCTAAACATCAAAGCTACGCATGAAGAAGGAGTAGATTTGTACAAAACATTCTACTTTAAACTATTTTCCATTCCAATCAATTTACATCTAATTTAGCCACTCAGACATGTTCTGGTGATTCCACCAGGTTAGGTTATCGATAGAATATCGGTCCCGTGATTTTCTAAAATAGTAATTACGATAATTAATGAATAAAAAAGGCAGTACCACCACTGGATTGTTTTCTTTCATAAATTACTACAACAGCTTTACATTAATTTATCAAATATTCTTATTGAACCCATTGAAACCATATTGAACCCGTTTAAAAACAATAAAAACATATTACACCATACACTTGTACACAATTAGTTTTAAGATATTTTACACTTGGAACACATACAGAAATTTAACTACTCCACCCCACTTTACCACTCGCCCGTAGTCCATCACCACTCACTTCTTTGAGTCACTTCAGAGGAATAAACGTGGTCATGCGCATATGCACGTGAATACGTTTCGTATTTTTTTTTTTTTTTTTATTGGTTACAAATGCCTCGGCGTATTTTTATACGTAGGTATACGGTATACCTGCATTATAATCTAACACATAAAATACGTCATTCACACAGGGATTCGTGTAGAGTAATAAAATCCAAGTACTTTATCGGTACGGTTTAATTCTTTGCTAGGGTATACTAGGTGAACTGTATACACTCACTTGAGCGCTGTGTTTGACTATTTCTTGGATAACACCAGCAGCGTTGATACGTATACATTCGTCTGGGTGTGCCATTAACAGCAATATATCTGGGAATAAGTTCAACTCGATCACACGTTCGGTTAATAATAGCGAATGTTTAACGATGTCTTTAATCAATATCAATGCACTTCTCTGTTAAATAATTATTTTATATTAGTACGACACCAAAGTAAAATATGCGAAATAATTGTTATTTCTGATGAGTTTTTAATGCGTTTATTCGTCGTGGTCCTGTGAAAACTAACTAAATGACAATATTTTTCTGAAGTAGAAATAATTATATTTAGAACTTCAAATAATTCGTTATTCAACACAAATACTGTATAAATAGTATTCGATGTAAACATGACAAAAAAAAAAAAAAGCGATATCTTCAATATGATATTTGTGCTCAGTATACGAAATTAAAATAATTTTTTTTTTTGAAGAATTTTACGTATAATTGAGATATTTAAACGTCGTTTTGCAGACAACCTTAAAATCATGACGTATCACACTATTTTTGATATTTCAACATCAACAAGGACCACGGTGATGCCGTGATTGTGAAACTTATGTTACTCATAAATTTTCTCAAAAATACATGAGGATTTTTCTCGGGAATAAATGTTTTCTTTCATTTTAAAATCATAGAACACGACTACTTTAGTATAATATATTTATATATAGACAAAGTGGTAACGCCGTTTAGGTGGCATAGCGACTAGCAAAAGAATAATGAAACTGATCAATAACACGACATTGTTGACATTAGGTACCTACATCATATGATACTAAATATACATACTACCATAGTTAATAGTTCCTTTAATATCTATGCGTATAACTCACAGAGTATTACTCTATGGAAGTGGTTCTTAACCGGTATTCCGCGGAACACTGGTGCTCCGTGAACTTGGCTAATGTGTTCCACCAAAATTTCAAAATTGGCGAAAAAAAATTAAAAAATTATTGTTAATTAAAATTAATGGTATAATTTAATTTTTGATTTCATCGTTTTCAATAATTGTACTTACTACAACACAATGAATTATATTAATATTTTTGGGTAAAATCGTAAATTATTGTTGTAAAATAATAAACAAATAATATAGGCTAACTAATATAGAAGAGGAAATGAGAGTAGGTAGCGCTTTCACATATAAGACCAAATATTGAAAATATATGCAACAGTCATCAGGCCCAAATGTCACATTAAAATATTAAATAATCTAAAAATTTCTTTAAAAATTGTATTTATTTCATATCATTTACCAATATTATATTATTACATTGACTTAATACGAGTATCATTATGTATGTAATTTTATTAAAAAAAAAAAAAACACGTAAATTATTGTTTGATTTTACGACCTAGTGCTCCGCAAAAATCTTATAAAATTATAAGTGTTCCGTGGCTCTAAAATGGTTAAGAACTACTGCTCTATGGTATGACTGAAATGTACTCAATATGAACTACACAAATTATATTCAAAAATTGTACATTTTATTTCACGATTTGAACTTCAAAAAATGTATGGTCATCACAAGATAATTTCCCTACACTAATATTCCCTACAGTTCATACGTTTTCGCTTATTATGGAGATTTTACCGTCTAATTTTGCTTCAGCTAAATGTAGCATTTCAAACCTTCACAGGTATAATGTTTATAGTTATAATATTATTTTATATACATTAATACAGTATTGTTTGTACAAAGTCTATATTGTAGACACACAACGTCATAGATTAATAATTAAAATGCTTACATTTTTTCATGTACTATAGCTATTGATTTCTATTATGGTATTAATAATACAATCTTAATTGATACCTACACTATTTATTTATATTTTACACTTGCTCGCTTATTGTTATATTGCTTTTGCTTTTCTAGACATCTTCCTTTTATTCTTGCATTTTAGATTAAAACATGGCCGCGTTCTCCAATGGAATGAGAGAGACTTGTAGGGATTGCATTGTTTAATATAAATTGAGACTTTGAAATTGCCGAAAAAACCATTAGATATAAATAGCTTTGCTAATATGAAAACAGGAACTTAGACTTGATAATATAATGGTAATTTAGTAATATTAAAATTTTTTAGTGTTAATTATAACTTATTTTATTTGAATTGTATCATTTATTTTTTATTTGTATTTAACTTTGAGGTTATGACTAAAAATAATAAACTAAAAACATTTATATATTTTGATTTAAATTTAAATTTAAATTAATATTTTTTTAAATTTTATATGACAGTGTTTACATAAGTATATATATATTATATATATATATTTTTTTTTTTTTTTGAAAGAAAATTTGGTTTTATTTCATGCGATGTGTCCGATTATCATATGGATACCGTTATGTTTTTTTCTACTGTATAAGTCAATTTAATAATAACAATAATTATCATCTAGGTTTATGTTTTGAAATTTATTAATACCTAGTAAAGAGTGTATATACCTACAGTAAATAGCATAAAATATCTTGTAAAGAATATAATATTTGTCTCTATAATGTACCTGGATTTTCAAATCTGTGATGTTGGGTAGTAAAAAATTTATCACTTGGGGTAGAAAAGGTAGTTTCACTACTGTATTAGCTAAATTTTCGCTGTGTTTGACGATTTCGTCTAATGCGGTTAAAGCATATAATTTTAAGTTATGTTTTTCTTCTTTTAAACATCGTACGATTTGAGGTAATATGCCTGTAAATACAATAAGCATTAATAAAAAAGCAAGTTTATATTTTTCTATACATAATTCTTTCGAAACATTTACTAAACATTATATTTTAATTTTTTCAATAAGTGCCTATCATTATTATATTAATATACTGATGCAAAAAAAATATACTAAATATATAAAATTATAATATAATAATTATAAATCCGTATTATTTTTTCCACATGCCGACTTCAACGTTTTAATAAACAAAACACTAAATCGTATTTAGATATACGTACATTGTATTTTATATCAAGACTCTGTCATTAGTCATTGATTATATGGTAGATGAATCATATGCAATGGTCCGTTCCCGATTCACCGAAATCCCATTTCGCCGAATTGGTATTTTTTGTTTTTTTTTTCGTCGTTCCATTTCGCCGAATTTTTTTTTTTTATAATTATATGTAAAGTTAAATTTTACTTGACAGACACCTCACAATAACGAAACCTCTCTGTAGCAGAGGTTTTCCCTACTTTTCAACGAGAGACCTTCAAATAGCGGATACCTTTATCAATATTAATTTTAAAATAATAATAAAACGGCTACAATAAAACTCGCTCATATAACAATAACGAACTCGTCGACTTGACGAAAATCCCAGATAGCCTGTGATACTTCGAAAGGTTTTACGGAACTGATACAATTTGAACGGCCGTCGCGTCGTTTCATAATTTCCATCGCTATTTAAGCTTATATAATATATAGATTATCGGTAGTAAGATAAAGATGATAATATATGAATTATGCCTATGGTGAGATTACTTAAAGTTTCCCACACTCTATCGGTTTTATCGACTTTATACAGTGTATAGTAAAGTATTGTAAACATAGTGACTTGGAGGGAAGATCCAAGATAAGTGTTCAAACATACGGATGCAATGCTTTCGGTGAAATGGAACGTCGGCAAAATGGAACGAAATTTTCGGCGAAATGGGATTTCGGCGAATCGGGACACAACCTATGCAATTGATGTTGAGAGTAAAGGTCAATCCAAAAAAAACCGTAAGCAAATTATTCAATTTTACGAAATTCAATAAAATAATAACTAACATACCAACCTGGAGTGCAGTAATCATGAATTATGTCAAACTTGAAATTAATTATTGTATCAATATTGATCACAGGTCTAAATTAAGAAATTATTTTTAATCTTAATTTCAATACGTTGATTAATGAACGCCAATGTTGAGCATGTGTAGTGTGTATAGTATACCTACACATAAGAATTACGGAGAGTCTAATTGTCCATAGACTAAAGAGAATGATTGATTATTGTTAAAATCTACTGTTTAAAACTGCAAGCATAACATTTTTTGTTTTCATTATGATTAAACTTTTATTTGTGTAAAAAATACTTCATATCTACCTGTACTACATATTAAGATACAAAAGTAAAACTGTAATAAAATTAACTTAATGTGACAATAGTGAAATTATAACATACCTAATATTTAGTATTTACTTACATTTAAATTGTATAATAAATAATTTGTATTTATACCCGAAGTCGCGAAGTGTTGTAAAATGTTGACATCTTGCCGAGCAATAGAGGTAATTACTTGCATGGCAGCTTCTCTCACTGATGTATCGAAGTCCTTCATGCACGTTAGAATAGCGTCGATTCCTTCACATTCTTTTATAACAATTTCCGAACTCACTGATGAATATTTACAGAGGTTTTTAATAAGACTCATACAGTTTTTTTTGTAATATTTCTAAAACAAAAAAAAACAATTGTATGAGACCACATAAATGCGTTTTGATTCTGGTTATAAAATAATTATTCAAAACTATATTATTGTTTCATACTTATTATACCAACCTGTTTAGATGAACAATTAAAAGGAACAAACTTACATTTTTGAGTAACGTGATAAATTCTAAGATTTTAATTCATGTAATAATATTTTAAACATAATAATTCTTTATAATTTAAAAAGAGAATAAATTTTTAAACGAGTATTATTTTGTCGTTTCTTTAATCCTTGTTATATCTCACACCTCATTTAAACTAAATTTAACACATTATTGATTTTGTTTTTTTTTTTTAAATGTTATTTTATGAAAAAAAATATATATATTTGAAACGTGTAACGATATCTAGGTACTTGCATATTGTTACTTGTTAGTGCCAACCTAAATACTTTACCATGCGTGTCCCAAAATTTTATAATTTTTTAAGCACTTAATGAACTTTCCTTTTTAGTTCTATATTTCAAAAACATGGAGAGCATAACATAGCACATGTTTATTATTTACAAAGAAAACATATCGAAAATTACTGTGCAATATGTGAAGATAAATAAATAAAAAAAAAAAAAAAACGAAATAAATGTAAAATGTGACACATAAAAATTTGCTTTACTTACATTCTCTGTTGTTATTTGTCCTAATATCCGATTCAGTAAATTCTTGGAACATAATATTTGTTTAACACACAACTCGCTGTTACCAGCCAATCTCGCTAAACCTAACACTGCGTTCATTCTCACGGCTGGATTTCCACTAACTGTTAAAGGCATAACTATCTCGACAACATTGTGATTGATTAAACATTCGATATAAGATGATTTGGACGCTAATTCTGATATGTTCTGCACAAATGCTAGTTGACTCTTCGCGTAGTTATCAAATGCTAATTTAACAAAAACAAGTAATTAATTGTATTTTTTATACTGACTAATGATAATGTTGGGTATATCTTAACAGAAAATGTGATGGAGAATGTACTCACTTTGTACGATAACTTTAGGCGATGAATTCATTGTGTAAAGGAAAAACAATAATTAACAATTTTACAGTAAAACCTTTAAATCTATTTACACAAAGGGTACAAAGAAATCTAAAATTGTTAAATACACAGTCGTTAGTATGTATGTTACGATGGAAACAATTAGATATTTGAAATATTAATAATCTATAAATATTGCTGGTTAGTTTTAGCGTGATCTATATAATTTTTTCTGTTCGTTTATTTTATTTATTTCTTCCATTTATCAAATTATTATACTCAGTTGGCTAGTAGTCAAGTACCAAAATATAATAAATATATACTATGGGACGAATGTGGCAATAGATTCTGTAAGAGATATCAATCAAAAGCTGATAACTGCTAATTGTTAATTCAATTTAAAACAGCATTGAAAACAAAAATAATAAATAAAGGTTTACGTATTTTCAAATTCTATTTATCCTACATGGCGTTTTGAAATGTTAAGAATAGTCAATATGAGCCCGTAAAATTTGGAAAATATATTTGATATAAATTTGAATTCTTCGAAACATTTTATTAAATTATTTTATGTGACTTCTTACATACATTTGAAATTTGACCAAATTATATTTAAATACAACCAAATTAAAATATGTATGATATATTTAAATGTATGAAGTGTAGATGTACGATATGCAATTTCAACGAATGTATAAAGTGACCGTTTACGAATAATCCTTTTTTGTGTGAACGAATGGGCAATGAAGTCAATGAGAATATTTAGTTTTTCCATAGCATATCTCTAATAACATTTTTTTATATTTGGCTAAAGTTTTGGAAATGTAAAATGACCTTACTCCTATACTAAAATAACGATACTGAAAAAATTTCAAAAATCGTGACCCAAGATTTTTTTTTATTAGAGTTTAAATTAATTATTTTACGATCTATACGGAATCGACTGTTTTTACATCAATTTTCAACTTAAAATGTTTATTTAAAAAAGTTGGTCCATCCAATTTATATGAAACTTTCGATACAGATAGAACAATATGTTTTGAATCTTTTAGTAGAAAAAAAATATCTCCGTTGTCAAAAAAGAAAACTTTCAACAACTTTGAAAAAATAAACCAAATGACAATTATACTAAAAATGGTAAAATATAATTTATACGATATATTTTTATACTGAAGTTTTGCTCAGAACCGTTTCACTAAAGAAATGATCTGTCATTTCATATTCGAGGAACGAATAATACCGCATGGTAAGATCACGTTTTTTTTTTGTATTGAAGGTTTGTTAATTTAACTAAAAAATGATGTAACGTGGTCGGGGAACCTTGTTACAATATTATGTTATCCAGAGAAGGGTTTCTGGTCCTTTTGGATAAATTAAACCGTAGCAGGGGGTTGAGCACTATTACCAGAAGATCGTTATCAATAATAAGATTAATCTAATTTGTATTTCGAACATATTATAATAATATCAAAATATTATAAAATACAAGTAATACGACCGTTACGATGTTGAAGATAGCTGCCAAAAAGTGTGTGAGTTGAGTTCGTCCGTCGTGCTGGTGTGTGTCGAACTGGCCTCCGTGTGTCATTTTTAATATATTATTTTTTTTTTTATAGTGAAATTTGTGTAGCTTAGCAAAAGTGTCGAGTGTGTATAAATTTAGGTATGTTTCATGTACAATATGTCTTTAATATGTTGTGTGTTATTTAGATATAAGATGTAACAATACTGTTACATTACCCCCTTCCTTTTTTTTGAAAATTTGGCAACCACCGTAAGAATAAATTATTAAGTTTTATAAACATTTTTTTTTTCCTTTTTTTTTTTTTTTTTTTAACATTTACCAACATGGTCTCCTCTTTTTTTATCATATAAAAGGCATTCATTTATAAAAAAAAAAAAAAAAAAAATTACATTATGTTTTTTTTGATAATACATACATAAGACATACAGCTTACATCGTATCAATTAATACAATCTTTTTTTTTTTTTTTTAAAGTTTATAAAGTTTTCATACACAAAAATAATGTTAAAAGTTATACAACATTTCCTCTTTTTTTATCTAGCATACACAGCATAATATATATAGCATACACATATTGCCTTATTACGGCATTAGTTTATAACAATTTTTTTTAAACCAAAAAAAAATATTTTTTACACATAGATAAATAATCTGTATTATAAGTACGCTTACGTACATAACCCGCTTCCTTTTTGAAGTGGCAGTCATCCTTAAGTCGTAATAACAATTTAAATTAAAGTAACATTTAAATCTTAATTACTATTTGAACAAATTAATAATTTTAAACATATTGGCATTGTATGGATATAACTTAATCATATCATTTAAATATTGGTTACTAATTATATAATAAAAAAAAATACATATACATTATACATAATAGATTGATTATTATACCCCATGTAAGTACACATTTAAAAAAAAGAATGTATTTATAAAAAAATACATACACATTATTCATATTTACTATGTATTTTATCTATATATCTGTACATAATATATTCAACGAACTTTTTTTTTTTTTATAATACCTATAAATATTTTATTTTAAATATAATTGAATATTTTTATCATTTAAAAAACATTAATTTATAATTAAAAAAAAAATTACATTATGTTTTTTTTTGATAATACATACAAAAACGTGTCCTTTTTGTTTTTGTTTACACCGTATCAATTAATACAAATTTCTTAAAATTAAAAATCGAACATTTTTCAGTACAATATACAATTTGCATACACAAAAAATAATGTCACAACTCATTCAAACATATCCTCTTTTTTATATAGCATACAAAGCATTATTTCATAGCAATTAGTTCAAATTAAAAAAAAATTTTCAACATAGATTATTAGGTTTTTACATTCATTTCTTATTTTAATATAGGTATACAACCACATTCTTACCTATGAGGCATAACAAACACATATATACATATACATAATATCCTTGCAATCAAATATACCTCTTTACCATACATAGGGAAATAATTTGTGTTACATGTATGCTTACGAGTATTTTTACTGCGCCAGGGGCGCACATCTATAACATTTTATCAACCTATTGGTAATCACACCAGTATATATATATATATATATATATTGCCAGTGGTACCGTGGTGAGTAGATCATGAGCGATCAGTGAATGTCGTGGGTTGGACCTTTGTTGAAATGGGCCATCATCCGCAAAAGAGATGGGTTTAATTGTGCTAAAACTTCTAAACTCGTAAAGATAGTTTAAAAATACAATTTGTCATTAAATATAAACTATTATACTTCGTCAATATTGCTTAACAATATTAACGAGTTAAAGTGTAATCATATTATTATATTATACTTCTCACTCCAATTACAATATTATTTAAGCTAAATAATATTATACAGAAGGATGCAAATTGATCAAGATAACCTAATTTATATTTATGTTTTGAACCTTGTTTAAGTATATTTGTTCGGATAAAATTAATTAGGTATACTAAAAAAAAATATGTATATATATTTGAGTAATGCTTGTAAATCATAATATTGAATATAAGATTTTAATTTTTAAACTAAAATTATTAAATATTTTGAATTGTCTTGTTAATTCTGCTCTAAGAAAAAAGAAAAGTAAAATTATTATTTACAATATTAATAATGCATTATTTTATATCATTCTCCCTGTGTTTCTTATTCGTTGGTTGTTGCTATTGTTTGGGTTATTATTTGTTGTATGCCTTGTTTTAAGTCGTTTAAATACTAAGTGTATGAGTATTGAGCCTACTATTACCGAAATTATATATAGCCCATGTTGATGTATTATTGTGTTTGTAATGGAAAAATCGTTGTTCGATTGTTTTTCGATATCGTTTAACAATGAATCTAAATTACGCGTGGTCTCTTGTAAATTTCTTAAATTTGGTGTTTTAAGTTCCGAAATTTTGGGTGATTGTTTGGATGCTGTTAATTTTTTTATTTTTTCTGATATTTCTTGTAGATTGATTAGATTAAGTTCCGGATAAAAGTCAGTAAAAATAATATCGTTAATTTCGCTTGTTGGGGATAGTATTGCTATTGTAGTATATAGAACACAATCGTGGAGTATTGTTATAATGCCCACTCCTTGTAAAATGTGAATTGTCGTTGATGTCGGGCATACTAACGTTGTTTGTGTAGCATTAGCTATCCAATAGAGATATTTATTTTTAGACTGCATTTTTTCAAAATTAATATTGTCGTAAAACACGTGCTGTACCATGCAATATTCAGGTAGTTTAATTAATATTTGAGAGTCGAAGAGTTGAATTTCACACATCGGAAATGTCTTTAAATAAACTGCACTGTTTAATAGGTAGTATTTTGTGTATGTTAAAGAAATGGTATTTAACATATCCCATTCAGATAAACCAATAAACTTTTGTTTGTCATTTGAAATGGCCATATACGGGTTATGTGGCTGTATAAAAATAAATTGGGTTTGGGCAATTTCAATTGGCATTGGCCATAATCGGTATAAAATATAGTCGACTTGATTACATAAAGGAAATTTAAGTGAATATATTAATTGTGAGTTAAAAAATTTTGTACTTATTTTTATTAATTTTAAAAATTCATTAATTGCCCCTGTTTCAAAAATATCCACTGGGAGGGACTGCGTTTGCGTCATTGTTTGTTTTATCGTGATCAAATGTTCTTTCAACTCTATATTATTCAATATCACCTGGTGTAGCACATCTCGTTGTGCTAGTACTAGCGCGTCAATTATTTCATCAGTTTCAAAAGAGAGTTCGGTTATCAATAAATTTAATTTTATAAAAAATTCTAGCAATTCTTGGTTAATTTCTACATTTAACAACTCATTATTTTTTTTTTGTAATTTTAGCCGTTAAATTGTTATACTGGATTTGTAGACTTATAAATGTTTGTGACAATGTAGATGAGATATTAGATATTTGGTTTACTGTTGATTGGACCAATTTCACCTGAGATTTCATTAATGATAATGTTTGTTTATTTTTGTTTTCATCGTTTCTAATAGATTGTTCTAATTGTTTATGTGCACTGCTACCTACTGTACCAAAGGCCCATTCCTGAAACTCTCCTACCGCGTTTATAAGTCCTCTTTTAGTTCGGATTCCCTTTTGTAATGCGTTTAAGTTATTAAACCGCTTAGCTAGTTCCATACGTGCGTTAAAAAGAACCGGTTGAAAAGTATTGCAAACCACAGATATATTTTGTTTCGTAGTATGGCATAAGTCTATATTATGATTAAATAGACTATTTATTTGATCGTATTTTTCAAAATATATCGAAATGTTAACGTGGATCATTAAATTGAAAATTTCAGAGTAAACCTGTAGTTTAGAAATTGGTTCATAATATAAGCCGGATCCATTTATTTTTATGTCAGCAAACATCTCGTTTTTGTCTACCCCGTTTACGAAATAAAAATTGTGAATTGTCAAGATTGTTAGCAATATCCGGCCGAAATCCATTTTTATCTATTAGTATAAATGTATTTAATTATATGATTATCTGATTTACTAACCTAAATGCTGCTCGATTAATTATCTTGTAAAGATTTTACGTACTTTACCCCGTATGCATGTTCGTTTTTGGATGTTAACTTCTTGTCCGTGTATATTTTTCGAAGTGTTGAGTATACTTGAGTAGGTATTAATAGCACGAGAAAAAAAAATTGATTATTGGCGTACACACTTCTTTCAATGCTGATACACTTTGAATGAGCTCGTTCATCGGTTTTGTGTTCCTTAATTAATTACAAAAATGATATGATAGAAACTCAGACTAGAGTCTAATTTTCAACTCGGCACTAATTATTTCGTCACTATTTGTGGCTAATCATCAATTGTCTACTTTTAATTATGACATAATATGTTTACTAAGAACTCTCTCTCTTTTTTTTTTTTTTTATGAAAAATGCACTCCCATTAATATTGCTAAACAATATTAAAGAGTTTGTTTTAGTCTAAGTTATTTTATAAATATAGACGTATCACTCTCAGCTGCAATATTATTATGGGTGAATAATATTGTGGAGAATGTGGTGAACTAATAAACAACATTAAGATATACAATTTTTTTTTCAATTTAATTTAATTTAATTTAGTGGTATTCATCTTTGAATAAAATATGATTTTAAATTTAATATTGTATTAATCGTTCATTATATTTTTTTAACTGGCTTACGTGTTTATACTCGTTAGTTAATTGTCCGTTCTTAACTATTTCTACTACATACGTTACATCTGATAACTGTTTTATTATTTTAAATGGGCCATTATATCTGTAAGCAAATTTTGAAGTAAAATGGTGTAAATTCAGTTGTATCATTAATTGAGGTATTATATGCGAATAATACGTGTTTTAAATAGTGATTCCATTTTCTTGGTTGTTCTTGTACGAAATGGCTAATCATATCTATTGTTACGGATTCTTTCAAAATGAGAGAACACGTATAGATAAAGAACGAGGAAAGTTAAACGTATCTCGAATCGATAATTAAACACCAAATACTTAATTGACAAATGAATATTTATTAATATAAAATATAAATAATAGTATGTATAAAGGTTCTGCTCGGTAGACTCTGTGAACACGACTGCCGACCTCCTTCCTAGTGTGTTCGCCCGTCGTACGGCGAGTCAGGCGGAATCCCTTAGTCAGCGGATTCCGTCGACTCGTCGTCGGCCAACACACTATTCCTGGTTGTTTAAATAATTCATTTATAACAAACGAATACTCAGGGGTTCGTAACACTATTAAGGTTCCATTAAATTTTTCCGTCTGACCTTGACTTTGAGGTCGATATGCAATCGAATTTGTATTTTTTATATTTAAAGCTTTAAGTAAGTCTTTCACTAATTTGTTTGCGAAATGTAAACCTCTGTCGGAATGAATTTCTCCTATTGCCCCGAATTGTGAAATTATGTCTAATAAAAATGCGACTGTTGACTTTGCGTCAGCGGCTCTATATGGTTTTGCTATCGCGTATTTAGTTGTTGCACACGTTCCTACTAAAATATAAGAGCTACCATTACTTGGTGGATTTATTGGTCCAATATAATCTATAGTAAATCTTTGAAACGGTATGCCTGTAATTTTTGGCGATGTTAGCATTTGGCCCTAAGTCGCTGTTTTATCGGCTTTTCTTTTTTGACAACTAACGCATGATGTTACGTATTTACGTATATCTTTATACATTGTGGTCCAGAAGTATCTTTCAATAATTTTTTTATACGTTTTATTTACTCCCAAATGTCCTGCATGCGCATGGTCGTGAAAATTAAATAAAATTTCATTAATGCGTTTTTCGGGGATTGCTATTAAACTAATTTTTTTCTCATTTGGTCCATGTTTATACATTAATATTTTTTCTGGGTTTATAAAATAATTTTTCGATTTCCTAATCCAAATGTGATCTGATATATCAGGGTTTTCCAGTGCTTGTATAATTTTGTTTAGTTTTGGGTCATTATTTTGTTCAAGTTGTAAATTAACTGTTTGAATATGCAAAATTGCTAAGTCATTATCTTTTTGTTGCACTTGTTCTAACGTTGGAGGATCATCTACTGGGTTTCTAGACAGAGCATCACAAACTTGGTTTAAAAGTCCCTTTCGATAAATTATTGTGAAATCGAAATCTATAATTTTACATTTTAAACGCTGAATTCTAACGGATAAGCTTTTAATATTGTCTAAATATCTCAGAGGGGCGTGGTCTGTCCATATTTCTATTTTTACTCCATATACATAAGGTCGAAAAGTTTCTAAAGCATACACAATGGCTAATAATTCTAACTCTATTGCACTATACCTTTCTTCAGCATTATTTAATCGTCGGGAAATAAAAGAAACCGGGTGTAACTGTTCGTCCTCTTCCGATTTTTGTAATAAAGTTCCAGCTATTCCAATTTTGCTAGCGTCTGTCCATATTATGATTGGTAAATGTGGGTTAAAATGTTTCAAAACTGGTGGGTTTGTTAACTGTTCTTTTAATTTTTCGAACGTACTTTGATGTACTTCTGTCCAATTAACAACTGATTTTTTTGAGAGGAACTTTCCTCGTGTCAAATTTGTTATTGGTGAAATCATTTCGGCAAATCGAGGGATAAATTTTCTAAAAAAATTGCACATCCCAAGAAAGCTGCGGGTTTGTTTTATAGTTTTCGGTATCAGAAATTTTTTTATTGCATCTAATCCTGCCGGATTTGGTTTAATTCCTTCCTTATTTACTATTTGACCCAAAATTTTTAGTTCGAAGTAACCAAATTTACATTTAGAAGCTTTTAACTTATACCCAGTTTCCCTAATTCTATTTAATAAATTTTCCAATATAATCAATAAATCCTCAAAATTTTTCGCATAATTTATTACGTCATCTACGTAATGTTATTGTACCTAAATTTAATAGTCTGGATAGAGCTTTAGCTACCGCTTTTGAAAATTGCCGAGGTGAGTTTTTATATCCGAATGGAAAACGTGTCCATTCATATAATCCACTCGGTGTTATAAATGCTAACTTATGCCTATCGGTTTTACCCAATAAAATATTTAAAAATCCCTGTTGCATATCCATTATATTAAAGAATTTTGCCCCTTCTTAGCAATCAAATATTGTTTGCATATGGGTAATCGGAAAATTTTGATGAGGCACCTGTATTTAACTGCCTATAATCTATGACTAGTCTTTGTGCCGTCCGTTTTATTAACCAGAAATGCTGGACTAGCATATGAGGAATTTGATGGCACGATTAATCCTGCTTTTAATAATTCATCTACTTGTCTTTGAAGTTAAATTTGTTCATTTAGTGATAATCTATAAGGTGGTAAACTAATAGGATCATCTGTTATTGTAGGGATCGGGACGTCACCTATACTCGTATTAATGGACCCAAGATCCATAGAATGTTGTGCAAAGCAATCACTATATTTCTGTAACAATATTTTTAATTGGTGTTGTTGGTTCATTGGTAATTCTCTATTTATATCAAATTGAATTTCGTTATTATTTATAAAAGATTTATTCGGTATTTTATGTATATTTCTTATGTTTTTATTTAACCTATCGGAGTTGAATGTATCATCACATTTCAACGTTATATTATTATCATTTTTCATAATATGCACGTTATTTTTAGGTAAGCATAAACTGTTTTTATTAGTGTTTTTTTCGTGATGTATATCATTTTTTTCATTAATTCTCGAGTCTATAAATATTTTACTGTTTGAGTTTTTAAAATTGACTATTTGGTCTTTTTTTTGTAATTGATAAATTTTGATTTTAGTAGGTGACTTTTCAAATACAATTTTAATTAAAATAGAAACAATATTCCATTCTTTTTTATCCAGTCCAGAACATATTTTTGGTAGCGCTAATGTACTGATTTTATTTTTTTCGCAGAATTTTTTTGTATTTTTTAAAGTTTTAAATATATCGAGCCATGTTGGCTTATCAAGGTATTTTAATTTAGTTATTAAATAAAGAATCCAGTTACCATTAATTTGTAAATGCGCTACTTCTGTTATTTGCTTGTTTTGCTTTTTTAACTCATCTATATTTTGAAACCGTTTTTTAAATTCTAACGCTATTCCCTTATGCATACTCAGACCAATGTCTGAGTATGAGACATTCTGAGTATCAGTCATTGACTAACACAATGTCCGATTGCAGAATTTGCTGAAAAAATGTCGCCTATGATTTCCTCATAATTATTTACTACAGGCAATTGTGCTAGCGTGAGATTTGTTAATAAAAATTTTTCGAACTCTTTTGGTGTTCTATTTCATTCATTGTTTTAAGAATATTTACGTTGTTTTTTATTATTTTATTTTCGGAACGCTGAATATGCTTAAAATGAAATTTATTATTTTTTTCATCATACTCATTGTTAAAAGTGTCGTCATTTTGCAACGTGTCTTTTAATTTAATTTTCTGATTTTTCGATATTTTATCACATGATTTGTTGATGTGAGACTCACTAGCTGTTAAAAAAGTTTATTATATTTTGTATTTTTAAATTCCAATACATTTGTATAATCAAAATTCGAATTTAACGATTTATTTTTTATAGTTGGTCTCGAAGGAAATTCATAGCATATACAGCTATTCTATATACGTAATTTATTATTATTATTATTATTATTGAAAATTCCTGGGCGCCAATGATTTTTTTCATGGAAAATGCAAATAGGTGTTCTATTTGCTTTCCAATATATTAGTGCCTGGTTTATCACTTCATTTTCCCTATGATCTTCATGTATAATAATTAAATTTTTATTTAACGTATTACAAATAAAAGCTAGATCTTCGTCAGTTAAATAATAACCTGTTTGACATTGAAAAATTCCTATCATTTTTAAAATATCTATAGTGGTTAGTGAATATCCTAAATCTTTTAATTGCCGTTAGTGTATGAGCTCCACAGTCACCATCGCCAGGTACTTGTGGTCCCTTTTCACATTGTCTCAATAATCTACTTATAATTTTCTCATCATGTGTTTTATTTTTAATTATATTAAGTTGATTTATATTTGACGACTCTAAAGACCCCTTTTCCGAATTTTTAATATTAGATAATTTAATGGTTTTTGTATTACCTTTTTGATCAATTTTAAAAATTTCTCTTTTTTTATTTTGTTTAAATGTTATTGAATTATTGTCGAAGTTTAAAATCGTTTTTAATTTCTTCATAACATCTAATTCTATCAATACTGATGAACACAATTTGTCTATTACAAAACAATCGTGTGTTATTTCAATAGCTCCAATTTTTATTTTAACCGATGCATTTCCTAATAATTTCAAAGGAGTACCATTTGCTGTTTTGAGTTTAAAATTAACATTTTCAAAGTTTATTTTATCAGGTGTAATTATTTTCGAATCAATTACCGTAATACTAGATCCCGTGTCAATTATTAAAGGAAAAATATTATTATCTATTTGCCCACTTACGTCTATTTTTATCCCAGAACTTTCATTTGAACTGATGATAAATTTATTGAACTAATATCATTATCCCTAAGTTTGTCAAATTTTTTCTGAGCAGGTCCCGTAACCTGCTCTTCTATTCGTTTTTTGACGCTAGAATAGGACAGTTATATTTAAAATGTGTTACAGATCCACAGTTAAAACATTTTTTTTGTGTATCAGATCTAAACATTGTTTGAGAATTTTGAGTATTATTAGTACTTTGGTTTTGAAGTTGGTTAACGTTTTGAAACTGGTTAAAGTTTTGGTTTTGATTTATACTTGAATTTTGGTTATTATTTCGATTATGATATCTATTTGGATTTTGGTTATTATTTTGATATTGATTATGGTTTTGATATTGGATGTAATTTCGATTTTGGTTCATATTTTCATTTGCATTTGTATTTTGATATTGGTTATTGTTGTGGTATTGATTAAAATTTTGATTTCTGTTATTATTTTGGTATTGATAAATGTTTCGATTTTCGTTATTATTTTGGTTTCTACTATTATAATTTACATTGTTATAATTGACATTATTTCTATCGTTCCTGTCTCTGTAATTATTAAATCTCTGATATGTATTGCCATAATTTCTCGGTCTATAATTATTATTCTCAAAGTTACTATTGCTACTAAAATTAGCATTATTGTTAAAATTCCTTTTTCTATTTTGGTAATTACTATTATTTGGTATGTTTTGGTGATGTTGTTCTTCCGAAATTTGGCTTAAATGTGTTTTTAAAATACCCATTTCCCTAGTAAGTTTTTCTACTTCTTCATGTACTTTATTATCAGGACCTCTTAAAAATCTCGTTATTTCTAGTTTCTCCAGAGTTTTTTTAATATTGTTTATCGATGTGTTATCTGCTAATATTATTTTTTGAAAAGTTTCGTTGTGCAACCCCTTTAATATATATTTGCATATTTCCTCTTCAGTCATATTTTTATTAATTTTATTAGATAGGTCTATTATTTTAATTATGAATTCATTATAGGTTTCTCCTTTTTCTAACTTCAGATTTTCTAATTTTGCCCTTAGTAGATGTTTATTTCCTACTGTTGTAAATTCTGTAATTAATTCGGTTTTTACCTCCTCCCATGTTATATTTTCTTTTTTCAGTTTTAATTGTTCGAAAAAGGTTTCTGCCGAATCTTTAAGATATAATTGTATAATTATTAATTTATCATTATTTTCCCAATTGTTCACAATGGATACCAGCTCAAATTTTTTGATAAATTTATCTATATCTTCATGGCTTTTTCCAAAGAAAAAGTCAGGTCTATGAATAGTGTTCATTTTTATGTTATTATTATTATTGTTTAAAATTGAAGTACCAAATAAGTCGTTTGTTTCGTTAGTTATTTGTAATTCACCATGAAAATGTATTATTTTATTTTCTATATTTAAAGTATCTGCGCTCTCTGTTTCAATGTGTTTAATTATTAAATTATTGTTTATAGAATTTTCGTTAGTTATTTGATCTCCACTACTATTTAAATTTATTAATGAATTATCTTCAATGAATGTTAATTCTGTTATGTCGTCACTACTCTCGTCAAGGTCTTGTTTGTTTCTAAAATTTTTTAAAGCTGTTTTTGCAAGATTTCTTAATTCTATAATTGTAGATGAAACTTCACTATGTATATTACAACATTTTAAAAAACCTACTATTTCTGTTTTATCTAATAAATTTATCCAAGATACGGTTTTTTGTGAAATTATAAACTCGAATTTTTTTTCTACTGGTAATTGATTAAATTCTTCCTTTTCTAAACTTTTTACTACGTATAAAGTACACAATGTGAATTTTTGAACTAACTCAGCTGAAAGTGGTAACTTTCCAAACCTTGAGTTTGAAAAATAATTGCCTAAATCGACCTCTTCGACCTGTCGTAACAGATGTATTAGATTTTGTGTATTTATATCAGGACCAAAATTTTTATCTAGGTATAATATATTATTTTTATCTACTTTAGTAATTTGATTATTTGTATTACGTTTAATGTAAAATTTGTTATCCATCAAGTATCATTCTTTATTGACCTACCAACTATTTACTCGTAGGGAAAAAAAAATTAAATTACTCTACTCTTCATACCTTTACTTTCACTTTTCTATTTGTCTACACTATCTATTATTAATAATAATTAAAAAAAAAATTTTTATCTTTTAATAATAACTATTTAATAAATATTTTAAATGTAAAAACGTTGAAATACAACTCAAACTGAATTCTCTATTATTGATAACTTTGTGTCTATAAGTGCCAAAGCTTCGGCGCCTCCACCAAATATGTAACGTGGTCGGGGAACCTTGTTACAATATTATGTTATCCAGAGAAGAGTTTCTGGTCCTTTTGGATAAATTAAACCGTAGCAGGGGGTTGAGCACTATTACCAGAGGATCGTTATCAATAATAAGATTAATCTAATTTGTATTTCGAACATATTATAATAATATCAAAATATTATAAAATACAAGTAATACGACCGTTACGATGTTGAAGATAGCTGCCAAAAAGTGTGTGAGTTGAGTTCGTCCGTCGTGCTGGTGTGTGTCGAACTGGCCTCCTTGTGTCATTTTTAATATATTATTATTTTTTTTATAGTGAAATTTGTGTAGCGCAGCAAAAGTGTCGAGTGTGTATAAATTTAGGTATGTCTCATGTATAGTATGTCTTTAATATGTTGTGTGTTATTTAGATATAGGATGTAACAATACTGTTACAATGATCTATCGTGTTTTTTTTTTTAAATTCAGTCAGGTATCACCATTATCTTGTCCGAAGAGCGAAAAATATCACATGGTGCATAATACGTCTTTTTTGTTTCATTGTTTATTCGAAATCCAAAAGCACATGTCTACACTAAAGCCGTATTTTTGTAAAAACATTTTGGTTCAAGACGTAAACTTATTATTTTTTATAAATCAACTTCCTCAGTTATAATTCTTTTTCCTCGTTGTGATCAAAACTTTATCGTTTCGAAAACAAATCGATTTAATGGGCCAACAAGTGAAACCCGTAATTCCAACGCCGGCATTTGTAATCTCGTATATAGTTCAGTATTTGATCTGGAGTGACTAAACACGAGCCTCGTGGAAACTGACACAATGTGTAATACGACAGAATAAGACACGGAACACGAAAACAAAAACGGGGCCAGGAGTTTATAATCGTAATAATCGTACACAACAATAATAATACACCGTGTACAAGCGGCGTTTCGGCGTGCGATTAGGATATCACACGTCATACGTCAACCATCGATGTCGGTTGACCGACAGTGATGGAAGCGAGTAGAAAAAAAGTAAATCGAACGCGCACGCGCACGCACACACGCGAGAAATGTGCGTAGAATGAATATTTATAAAAACGCCGAACACGCTCGTGCGACTCTACGGTACGGCGGCGGAGCACTAGCTCTTGCGGCTGCCGCCACTTCCCCCGTCGGCGCAGTGGCACGTCGTCCCCCGGGGGCACAGACACTTGACGGAGCCGTCGGTCGCGCCGGCCGGCGGCGCAGGCACGCCGCCGGCGTCGGACGCGCACGACGCGTCACCGTTCTTGGACGCCCTGGACGACAACGCGCTGATGTTCTCCTGCCGCGCCGGCATCGTTTTCTTCTGCGACAGCCGCCTCGAGCTGTCCGTCTGCTGCTGCCGTGATTTCGCGTCACCGCCGCCGCCGCCGACACCTCTCGAACTCGAGGCCAGGGAAAGCGGCGGCGTCCGCGGCGTCGGCGTCGGCGGCGGCGCCGGCGACGTGACGCGGTCGTCGTGCGGGAAACGCCACAGGAACACGCCGCCGTCCGCGCTCGTGCTCACCACCAACCGGCCGTCCGGGCTGATCTTCACGTTGGTCACCACGCCCGCGTGGCCCACCCCGACGTGTGTGGGCACCCCTTCGTCGTACAGCCACACCTTGACCAGCTGATCCGAACTCCCGGTGACGACGTACTTTCCTGTGAAACGCACGCGAGACCGGCCGTTAGTGAGTCGCAAAAGTTGGAGCGGGTCACGTTTTCAACGAGTTATTCATTTGATTTTTTTTTTTTTTTTTTTTAATCGTCTCGATCGAATTAATTCATTTCCACATAACGACACCGTCATCTGTCGGAAAAACTGTTTTCTGTCGACTGTCAAAGACCTGACACGGATTTAAGATTTACGTAGTAAATTTAACTCTACTGACGGTTGTCAACTACCGTGAACATTTTTATACGTATTTATAATATACGTATTGATTTTAAGATACTGGTGTAGAATAACGTATACCGAAATTTAGAGTTAATATTTAATGTTGGATTTTATGTTGGATATTGGTTTTGAAATAAAAATACTAGTACTTATATTCTAAGGTAGGTATTCAAATGAGAAATCAAAATCACTAGTATCTGGTACACATAATGTTTAATATTATTTTAAATTGAATAAAAAATAAAGTAAATTTTTTCAATATTGTTATGATCTATTTTGCAGAACATTGTGTTTGATATATTATGGTATTATTTTATTAGGTAGATATTTTTTCTGACAATTCAGTGTTTTATTTTTGTCGTATTAATGTTTATTTTATAGTCTCATAACTTTTGTTTTCGTATGATGAATAAAATCGATTAAATTCAATGCTTGAATGAAATCAAAAAAATTAATAAATAAATAACTAAAATAAAATATAAAAATTTTGACCTGTTGTATTTAAAATGTTTATATTTGAGATAAAACGATATCAAAATATTAAGCTACTTAAGAAATAAATGTTAATGATAATTTTTTAATTAATATATTTAACTGAAATGTTTTTTTAATTATTATTGGGATACGTAGTGAGCAAACCCACCAGGATACTAGTTTAATCTTGATAGGATTTTTCTCGCTATTCCCACATACTGTGTATCATAATAACCGGTGAAACTGGTAATTAACGCTTTTGAAACTAGCAATTTGAATCCAATTTTAAATTTATTTTTTGATTCAATTATACCCAAGAACATCCATCTCAAAATGTGGCACTCTTCATTTTCAGTGATCAAGTATTGTGAATTTATATTTTGAAACCAAAAATTACATATAAAAATAATAAGTCCCGTTAAAAGTCAATGAGTATTTCATAGATTACGATAAACATCGTATAAATCGTAACAAATTACAAGAGCTATTGATCATAATTTAAGGAATAGAATATAAGTAGTATTAACTTATATCAAAGGTAGGTACTACAGATTGTAATCTAACTTTATAAAAATCACTTAGTATGTTCGAGTAAACAAGTGTCCTGAATTTTAGAGTACTATTGTATGATGATGTTACACTATATTATAGTATAGTATAGTATTAGGTTACCTATAGGTTATTTAGGGTATACCTATATATATCTTGACTATAGTCTATAGGTCATATATACTATATATTATAACATGTTAACAGTCGTGCTCGAAAATTTTGGTTAAAAAATACATTTTTTTTAAACATTTATTTACACTGATGGGCTGTTGATAAAAATTTTTCGTTTATTTGTTTTTGCATATAAACTCTATTTGAGTCATTAAATTGATATTACATAATATTAACTATTACAATTATATGTCAAATGCTTATACTAATTGGCCATTGAACTTTAAAATAAAAAAAAATATTTAATTAACATATCAAAACACAGTGAACTATTTGTTGATTAATAATGATCAAAAAACACCTTATTAATATAAAAGTGAACATGAAAAATATGAGAAGAGCTTGAAATAGGAATTTCGATGAAAAATAAATACCTGCTTATAAAATATTACAAGATATTGAATGAGAATATATGAATGAAGATCTCTCAGATTTTTTTTCGTATAAAAATGTAACCTATTAATTAGTAATTATCAATAAATACAAATATTTGTCCTACAGTGGATTTGATAAATTATTTTTTATGTTTGATAAAAGTATTAAATTGTTGTACGAACCTGAAGACGTAACGTCCAACGAATTTAGTGACGACGCCGTAGATCCTTCGATCTCACGTACTAACGATCCATCTAGTGTTTCCCAGAAGCCAATATATCTGTTAGTGCCACACGTCAGTAGCTGTACATCATTGGGGTGATACTTGGCACAAGTGAATACGGTCGATGAGAACATAATCGACAGTCTCGTGAAGTGGACAATATCCCAAACAACGCACGTGCCATCTGAACTCGAAGATATCGCTTCATGGCCTAATCGGTGCACGTCAATACAACTTACCGGGCCCTTATGTTCCTTGAGCACTGATAATAATACGCCATTCGATTTGTCCACCTGCCACACGCGGACTTGGCCGTCGCCACCACCGCTTAATAATTTTTTCCCGTCTCTAGTAATGGCGATGGCAGTGACTCCATTATTGTGACAGTTGTTTATAATAAACAACAAGCGTCCGGTTTCTGGCGTAAATGACCGAATAGTCCCATCATTCCACGAAGTAATGATCTGTGAACCGTCGTATGTGAATAAAACCCCGGAACAAGTCAAGTTCTTGACGGTGATCCGAAGAAGTTCTTGGAGTGTTTCCACTGACCAAATGCGCACATCATTCTTGCTGGTGGTTGCGAAAATCTTGCTATAATTGTGCGGAAACGCCAAATCGTATATGACTGAAGTGTGGCACGTGAACATTCGGACGACGACAAAGTCATCAATATTAATCGTAAACAATTCACAATTCATGGTGCCAACCAATAGAGTGTTTTTCATCAATTGTATGCTGGTAACGAACGATTCAACGTTGGCCGACTTCTGGACCACGAATAACGGGTGAGTAGGAGTCGATAATGTGGTTTCTGGGAATTTACTTTTTTTACGAATCTGAACCATTTGATTTACTAGTTCCACGACACCATTTCCTGATCCTACGACCATTGCACAGTCCGAAATGAGATGAAGCGAAGTGACGCCATTACTATAGAGTTCTACAGTGGCAGATCCACGTTTTTTCGTTGTCGGATACTTGGCGAAACATCCCGATAACGTGGGCGACAAAGTTGTGTCAGTGACATCCGACGAAATGTTCAATTTTATTTTTAATATGTCCCCGGTACTCGTGCCACAATACGCGTAGTCGTCTAAATAGTTGATTTCGACACAAAGAATTTTACGTTTGATTTTGGCAAATGAAGGGTCGATTCCTTGGACATTTCTTTCCTCTTTATTTATCGTCCATAGTCGAAATGTGTTATCTCCCGCCACGATGAAACAATCATTACGTAAGTGTACTGTCCTGATTACTGATGAAAGACCTGCCGACGATTTCACAGATGACGATCCACATAATACTTCTAATTTTTCAATATCGTAGACTGTGATAGAGCCGTCGTCGAGACCCCCCAACGACATTAAGAAATTTTCGCCACAAGAAAATGCGATAGATTCTACACGTACTTTATGCGCCTCGTATTTTGTAATAATGTCGCCAGTCTTAAAATCCCATATGATAATCGGAGCTTTGAAACCCATATAGTTCACTTGACTAGCAGCAACGTACTTTCCAGACTTCGATATCGCAACTGCTGATATCACATTGGTGTGACCTTCGAAGAAACGTTGTTTTTTTGTGAGCCAATTAAAAACAGTAATGTTGGATCCAAGAGGATAAACTATATGAACGCCATCTGGATGTAGGAGAAGACCATTTAATGGGTTGCCATCAAAACCAATCAATGACTGTAATTCAAGATCTTGCACATCAATTTCGTTTTCCATGTCTTAGAAATATACAAACACTATAATCACATAAAACAGATAGAAATAGTTCAGTGAATTTATAATTTTTAATGGATTATGTTAAAACTCCATAGCAGCTAAAATATCTAAACTAAATAAACATTCAGTTGTATGAATTAAATATTCTTTCTTTAGCAATAATCAATAATATAAATTAAAAAAAACTTAATATTGATAATGTAAAACAATTATAAATTATACCATCGAATTCTTATTCTTAGAAATTTTTTAAGAATAAAAAATACTTTTAAAAAGATTGAACTAATAATATCTACATAAAAAAATGTGTGAAGTAAAAAAAATTAATTTAAATACCTATATCAATTAATTGACAAATTATACACAATAAAACATATTTACCAGTGAATATAAACACTTATCTAAATTTCGTTCCAAAATAATTATCATTTATCAAATAACATCAGAAATTGCTAAATGCATGATAAAAAACTTAAGTGAAATATTAATTTAAAAAACTATAGGTAAGTACTGAAATCAATACTTCATTTAATTCCTTGATTAATTTAATTTCTCATTTTAATCAATTTACTTATTTTAATTTAATTAGTTGAATATGTCACCTCTAAATATTAACTTCATTATACATTTATAATATTTAATAACATTTTTTTTCTCACAATTAAGTTATCTTTGACTTTTGTAGTATGGAAATCGACCAATATATTCATACTTTGAAAAAAGTAACAATGAGTTTTCTATAAATAAAAACACATGTGAATTCAATTTTTTTTTTTATATACAATTGAATACTGTAAATAATTTTTCATAATTTTCAACGCTGAAAATGGTCTCTCAACTGAAAAAAATTAGATCTCAACAGTGAATAATAATTAATATATTCTAATAGCATTCTTTGTTTGTAAAGAAATAATTAACTTTTTTTATAGGTATCTTATTATTATTAATACGTTTTTGAATCGGGTTCATTTGATTTTGGGAAGAGAGAATTTATAACGAAACACTATTGTAATACTTCTTGAATAGTTTTTTCTATATCACCACTGTACATATTTTGAAAATGATCCGCCATATTTTTAATCTCAACAGATTTTAAATATTTGAGATTGAATTAAAAATCAAATTGATCGCATATATTATTATGAGCAACTATTTATTTTGTCACATCAGAAATTAACAAAGAAATAATAACAAAAAAAATGTTTGGATTTTCATTTTAAAATTAACAAATGTTAATGTAATTTCTTCAGTATATTCATCGTGTAAAAATTACTGATTTTTTTTTCCTTTTTCTCAATACTTCACCGAGAAAATGTGTTTTGGTCAGTTATTTTTAGTATTTTTTTAAATTTGCTTTTATTTTGTAATTAAAATTTGTATAAATCAGATTTATAAGTAGTAAATGGTCACTACACTATTCAGTAATCACGTAAACATAAACCGACTAAATAGATTAAATTTGTAGAAACCTAATGAAAATTTCAAAATCATTATGCTATTTCTATCAGTTTATCCGTAGATAATTGTTTTAGATTAATTGTCATGTATATCATTATCAGTATTTATTACCATACCAGAGGCGTGCCCAGTATCAAAATTTAGGTCGGATTCGGTTATAATTATTATAATTTTGTTTATATAAATACACATTACACATACTCATGTATCAATTAAATAGACAATTCATATGACGCCTGGATCCGTCAGTCAGCATCGACAGATGTCAAAGAGCATTTATTTATGACTTCGACTTGATAAATCAGACAATACGTACGACAATTTGTCGTACTATTATTTTTTACTTTGGCTCGGATCTATAACATTTTCCGACCATCATGCAGATAATGTTATTTTTCTTTCAATGTCGTTAAATTTACCAATGACTTCATTCGTTTACATACCCCTCTCGTACATTAAATTTCGGAAGTTGAACTTTTCACAATAAAAATCTATAGCAACTAACACTTAAAAAAAAAAAAAAAAAAAACAATAAGTTCTTTAATACTTCCGATACATCATCTAATCAAATATTTTTAATCGATTTATGATTCAATTTGCTTCCAACTCTTATTCTAATCTACTTTTGCAACGTTCAAATGCAACATATAAATTATTATTGACCATAACATATAAATATGGTCTCTTACCATGTGAGGAATAATTTCACTGTCAAAAAATTCAATACAATGGGTACTTAATTATTTATCTGGCTGAAATGTGACATTTACTAATAATGAAGAAGAGAAATTTGTCCAAAGCCATAGGTCGTCACTAAAATGACTAGCCATAGTCTTAGCAAAAATTGTTATTAAGTTTAAAAATTCCATGATTATGTTAAATGTTACAAATAAAATAAATTCGATATAAGTTTGTACATGACTTTTATAATTAATTTCATCACGTAGACTTTTGACAATATTTTTGTTTATCAATTATATCATTAAATTATAAATTATCATTTAAAAAATAAGAGAGAAAACTAATTAATCGTCAAAGGATAATATTGAAATTATAATAAAAGTATAATGAAATATACAGTACGATATTATTTAATCAAAAACTATTTGATATACACGAATAATATTAATTATTATATAATATATTAAAAACGAAGTAAAATAAAAATTGTATGTGGAGTTTATAGACTAAATCTGGTTACATTCTTATAAGTTTTTCAATTCATTAATTTATTTCACAAACAATTATTGTTTTCAACTGATTAAAATAATATATATTTTATTATTATTTATATTTAGTCATTTTTAATAACTAATTCTTGGTCGTTTGTACTAAGATTTTTAAAACAAAAAAATTTAACTATTAAATAAACAATTTTTCCTAGTGTACAACACTAAGTTCATATTTAAAAAGATTCACTGAATTAAAAATAAAAAAATGTATAATTTGAAAAAAATTTAAGAGGACTGTGAAATAATGTATATATGGCATACTAGATTTCTAGATTTATAAACCACCGTGCTTGATCAGTAATAGTTGACTTTTAATATATTTGGCGGGCTCGAATCGTGACGTTTAATAAAAGTATCGTGGAACTATATATTTATTTTAATAATAATGGTATTTTAGTAAATATTTTTCTCAGCATTTTATTTTTTTCATGAAAATCATGATGTAATCGATCCAGGACTGAGCTCGTTCTATCTCTATGCTCTGTGGGATTGCAGAAGCTTATAAACAGCCCTATGATTGAACGCTTCGTCTCATATTGTTAGTTAATAATTTTACATCGTAACATAAATAAGAAATCAATTTAAAAATACTCTGTCAAATGAAAGAAGGATACCGCTTCGTGACTAAAAAAGGTCGGGTGTGTAGATGGTACTTAGAGGATTTATCAAGCTCTTATCTCAATAGTTATTCCAGGTGATAGGTAATTTTGTCATTACTCAAAAATAAATCTTGCTAGAAATTTGAAATTTTCACCATTTATTATTAACTACTACTACATACTTCAAAAAAAGTTTCGAAAAATTCGACAACTTTCGAGCTAAAAATAGAACTTGGAAAATACCTTGTTTTTTTAAAGTTTATCCCTAATAAAGTTAATTTTCTAAAAAAATGTCAAAGACCGAGACTCAAGATTTTTTTTATAGTGTTTAAGTAAATTATAAATAATGTTTACGTGATTAACTGTTTTTACGTCAATTTTAATAATGTATTTAAAGAAATTAATCGATCCAAACATAATGAAACTTTGAGTACAGATAGAACAGGAAGTTTCAATTTTTTTATAAAAAAAAATTGTTTTCTTTGTCAAACATAAAAACTTAATTAAATAAAAAAAAAAATTCTTTTGAAAATGGATGAAGAATTTGAATGGTATATTTTTAGTATTTGATCAAAACTTATGTAAATTTAATATGACCTTAATCAAATACTTCTCAAACGATACTGAAAAAATTCAAAAAAATCATGACGAAGGGTGTTTTTTTTTTTTAAGTAAATTGTAATGCGATGTTTACGCAATAATCTGG
>CM050405.1:44033066-44098199 GCA_027580255.1 Therioaphis trifolii
ATCAGTGTTAATGCCTGATATTCTGTTAATATTTGGTATAATGAAATATTTTATAGAATAACTGGTTTTCGTTGCCCGGCGTTGCCCAGTATTTAGTTTAACAGGGCCGAGAACTATGAACTAAATTAAAATTTTTAATATTGAAAATTGTAACTAATCAACTATAAACTGTATATTATTACATTAACTGATTTACTATAAAAACTTTTCTGAAAATTGCGCTTATTACGATACACCTAAAATAATGTTGAACTCATAGTTGATCACCCCCGTTTTTTTTTTTTAAGAGTTAGGTACAACGTAATATTATACGTATACGCGTATGAATTTTATATAAACATAGCTTTCGTTATCCAGCGTCGTCTAACTAATTTTGTTCAGTTGTATTTACAGATCGTTGGTTAAATTTTTAATTGTCCTTTAAATCTCGCAATAACGATTTTTTTTTTGTATATGCTTTTAATGTAACGAATTTCTACGCAACGAACTTTTGATAAAATTAACTTTTTTTCATCGGTCTTTTGTTATTCGTTATATCGCGAGAGAAAAATCCTTTATTAAAGGAGCACCTACGTTGTTCAAGAAATCAATATGTGCGTAATTTCAAGTCTCTAGGTGCAACGTTTTGGGTATGTTGTACGTGTATAACTTAGTCTGTCAGTTTCTACTTTTATAAATATACCGTAATAAGCATTTGACGTATCTCAACTTAAAATAAAGAATTCTAAATTAAAGATCACAATATTATTGATGAAGGTATACATATACGTATATTATTTGAGTTGCTTTATTTAAAATATTATATTTTCATAAAATATAATGAACAATGTACAAAAATAAATCGTAGATATTATAGGTGGTTTCACACGTAGCGAATGTTCGCATGGCGGACGCGATTTTGACCGCGGTGAATATTCGCCAAAAATTAAATATGATTGATTTCTCGAGAACAAACGCGACTCCGACCTAAATCATTACTGTAGTCTGAATATGTAGACTGTAATAAAGCTGTTTGATTTTAAGCGAACGTTCGCTAAAAAAACAAAAGTACCGGGAAAAGTATATTCTTATTCTGTATAGTGAATTTTATACTAATATTTGAACTAAAGACAACTAATTAGTTTATATAAGTATAAACTTTTAAAGTTGAATAATTTATGCGTAAATGAGCACATGGAGTTAATTTATACCTCGATTTATATAAACTTCTTACACAAAATGATCACCTTTACACATTGCAAACCTTATATAATATTTTATAAAATAAAATAGTTCGTCGTTGCTTTCATCGTCAACTCAAAAATAATTTTCGATTGAACTAATACAAAAAAAATTAATAACTCTAAAGTTTGAAATACCGAGTTTTAGTAAAGACGCATTATAAAACAATATTTTTTTTAGAGACCAAATAAAAGAAAACATAAAAGTAAATTAAACTAATAATATATTGTAGCACTTATATAGATATATACACAGTGAAAGCTCCCTTAACGGACACCTATAACGACCTATAACCAGAATATAACGACCAATGTTTCGGTGACCAAGAATGTGAATTCCAAATATCATATACGTTATTAGTTTCCTAGTCTGAAAAATGTTGTATACTTGTTTATTTTATTAGAATATAAAGCTTAAAGACGTAGATTGTTTTAAAACATGATACATTATCGGTCGAATATTAAATATTGAAACGACGCGCCGCGGCTGTAAATGTTTGAAATATAATACCTACGTATTATTAAGACGTTATATTCTTTTGTATTTAAGTACACAACAGTATACGACGCGGGGTAGATAAAGATAAGAGAGTAACGTAACGCGTATTCCCTTCACCGTCTTCACTCCGACGTGCCGTCTATAATTCTTGTTTGTTTTTTGATATTTTTTTCTAACAAACACACGGTAAAAACGTCCAATAGGTAAAAAGTATATATGCATACATTTAATGTATACATGGTAATTTTATAAACGTGATAGTTTCATTTTTAAGCCTTTATGACATAAATCTTCAGAAGCGTACATGCATTAATCAAACATATACATACGTATACGCATCACTTTATTATTTATTTAATTTAATTTTCTCACAAAGAGAAATACCAATGAGATTATTATTCGAAAGCTGGTCGTCGCCTTCTAGAGTTGTACAGGTACAATCACATACAAGAGCGTGCGGTGAACTGTCAAAAATAATACACTTGATATTTCTAAATAAAATAGTTGCATACGACGTATGCGTTACATATGTAATTTTTTAAATAACAAATGAATAAAATAAAAGTGGTTCTAAATATGTATAAATTATACATTATAGTATTATGGCACTATAGACGAAATTATCGGAGAAAAGTATTTATATAATATATTCTGTGTGTGTGTGTGTGTGTATAAATGTGCAATATGGGTAGAAGTTATTCTATAATAACTGAAAATCGTACGGGTGGCAAACATTTTTAGGTAATACAATTTTATTCGCTTATATGAAATATATAATTAATTTAAAAATTAAAAACCTTTTACCTGACAAAATTGAATCATTTTTATAATTCATTGTGTTTTATCTATATTAAAATTTATGAGTCTTGTTCTTCGAAAAATATTTTAAATTAGCTCACAAATACCGTCATATGCACACGCGCGCACGAGTGTGTGTGTGTGTGTGTATGTGGTGTGTTCTTTGTTAATTGGAAAGAGGCGTGTGTTTGAAAAATGTTTCACCTGGTATATGCAGCTGCACATTAGACGCTGTTTCTTCCCATGGTAATCCCTTTGATCACAGCCGTCAACCACCCTACTATAACACGCATTTCTTTTTATTCTTGGTCTTTGTTATCCAAAACGGTACCAAGTTTCAAGTAGAATGTATAATGTATACTTTTTTTTCTCTACAAAAACTATATAGTTGGACACTGGTGTCTAAAATTTGGAAACGGAACTTAAATTGTAATGCATCATAGTTAATTCATTTTTTTGGTTTAAAATAACCAATAATAAGAAATAATAAAACGTGAGTGTAAGAATTTTTAATAACCCATAAGCGCAAATCAATTTTATAAAATAAAGTGTCTTTAATTAAAATCGTAGTTATTATTAATATTAAATTAAGCATTAACAGTGCCACAGTGATATTAAAATTGGTAATAAAAAATAAAATAAAAATAGTAAAAATTAAAAATATAATGTTGAGTATTATTTTAAATATATTATTTTAAAATTAAATTTGAAATTTGAAGCCCACTGTCTTCAAATATTCCAATCTGGAAATTTTTTTTTCATTATACATGGTCTAAGTTTTTGTATTGGAGATGGCTTTAGATTTGCGATTTGTAGTTTTTCGACCATTTGACTGTTTTTTTAAATAAAATTCTGCTTGGTGTTCTTTAATCACTTCGATAAAATGATAAATAGATGGGTGCGGGTTATAAAATTGATCTTTCAAATGACGGTGATATGATTCTGGACCATTGGTAGTCCTTGGGTCATTCGAAGGTGGCTCAGCCCAGAGGTGCGGTGGATATCTGATAAGTAAATTAAAGTAAATAAAATTACTATTATGCGTAATATATATATACCTATTATTTAGGCATCATTTAATATACGCTGTTTAGATACATCATCAATCAGGTATTCATGAATAATCAATTTTAAAACCAATTTTAAGTGCATATATTTATACTTAAGTAAAAATATTAATGTATTTACCTATTCTACCAACATTTTATCGTGACACATAAGTTATAGGTATGTCACTATATAGTTATAAAGTTAAGAAATTACAAAAGATCAAAGAAAACAGTTGTTTAAGGCTCTTTTGTGAGGGAAATGTGTGAATGTTGTGTGTGTGCGCGTGTGTGAGTGTGAAACTGTTAAACGCGCTTTCTCATGACGTCTAAAATAACGGACAATGGCAAGATAGCAAGCGGGCAGGTGACGAAAGACGAATCTTTGAACGAAAACTCGTATTTATCGGGAGGGGTGATCTATGCGTAAAACTACTTCTGGTTGGTTCGTTTCCGCTCGTATAATATAGACGAAAAATCGTATAATATATAATTATAATACATACCCTCATGTATATTATATAATAGTATTATACTACATAATATATAATCGTAACCTATGTATAATAGTTATTTTTCAAACGTACTTATCAATTTGAAGTAAAAATTGTCATCATCTCTGAGTCTTTTGTAAAATTAAATTTTATGAATAGCATATTAACTCTAATTACCGTATTTTTTTATAATAAGTGGACTTAGAACAACTGTATACGAGAGCTCATCCAATCTTAATTTCTTTTATGTACTGTCGATGGTTTCTTTGAAAGAATAACCGTAAAAGTGTTCCCACAGAAAATATATGTATTCAATGTAGGCGTCAGTTCATACATAATATTGTGTTTTCTGAATATATATAAACTGGGCAAAAAGATCCCTTTAGTTAGCTTTTTGGTATAATATAAGTATGAAAGTTAAACAGTAGGTAATATAAATAAATCGAGGCGGGTGATAGAGAGGATAATGTTGTGAATTCTCAGTCTGATATTAACTGCGTTCTCAAAGCGACCGTTCAACAAACTACGAGAATATTCACTTAGCACATATTTGCACCCTCTCGAATGTACAAAAGTTGACAATATAAACTCATTTTTACCCAAATTGTTTTCGCTATTATTTGCGAATATGAGTACATTAATATGTATTGTAATCTGTTTCGTTAACTTGTATACACGATCCATATTTTCGTAAGAAATATAACAGAACATTTCAGTTGTCAAAAAAATATTTAATTTAATGATTTTTATAGTGGACAGTACATAATAATTTTAAACTATCGAGGAATAAATCTATGTATATATACGTAGGCATTATTTATGTACCACATTTTATATAAGCTTAGATTTCAGTCTAGTTTTAACCACTTTAAAGTGAGTGCAGGTATGTCGTCTTTAAGTGACTTGAATTCAATATTTTGTGCCAAACAAAAAAACTTACAGTACTTTTAAAGCCACCTAGCTTCGGTTAGTAAAATCATTATTCATAAAGACAATAATTCGAAGCCTTATTAAATGTATGAAGAGGGTAAAATGAAATGTCATTTGAAGTAGAGTTGAATAAAGTAGAGTAAAATATACCGTTTGGGTGGAACAGTTTATTACCCTCATGTATACATAAGTATACTATATAATCGTAACCTATGTATAATAGTTATTTTTCAAACGTACTTATCAATTTGAAGTAAAAATTGTCATCATCTCTGAGCCTTTGGAAAATTAAATTTTTGTGTTAGGGGAACCCCTAACCCCCCCCCTGTATACGGGCCAGTTAGGTACTTGTATTAATATAAAGCTAGATTAAGCATCTTACATATTATCTGCAGATTTCATCATTATTATTTTTATGGCTTAACTATCAATGGTCTAAAATCATAGGTACTACTGTCACTACCGTAAAACATAAGTTGTATAACCCACGCCAGTGACTTAATAATTATATTGAAGTACCAACTTACTTAAAGAACACGCTATACAGAAATTTAGGTACTTAAAACTGATCTATAACAAATAGAGTATAAACAAAAATTACAAAACTAGAAATTTACATAGCAGTTTTAAAGTGATTTCTAAAAATAAAATATGGGATATGTAGGTATAGGTATAGGTATACCTTAAAAACACATTGCGAGAATGGATTACATAAAAACTATGGCATTAAAATTTGAGATTTAATAATACTTATTATGCTCATTGTTGTAAGTATAAAAGTTAAATTAATATTACATTTTTTAAATAAACTATTATTTCACTTATAATTATTATTTGTGCTTTTGGCTTTTGTTTGGATAATATTTTGTGATAATGCAGAACTAAGCCATCTGCTCCGTAAAATAGATCAATTTAACTGCGTTGTGTGCAAACGAGTTTTGTCGCAAGAAAATATTCTACGAGAGGACAATTAAAACGAACAGCTGCTTACAACCCCACGTTTATGTATAAATATATATAAATATATATCTCCCTCCATGATTGTATCGATCCGTCGGCTATTCGCTGTCATTTGTTATCAACCGAAGATCAATATTAAATTATTTTTATGAAAATTTACACTATCGGGCTTCCTTTTTTACGATCAAACGATGTTGACGTCTGTTTTGTTTCCTAATTATGGCCCTTCTTCCATCTTATGATGCAAAATTAATTGAATTGACCGATTATATTTTGGAAATGTATGTAAGAGAACATTTGAGATACCCTCTTTCACTAAGGGCTGAATGTTCGTCTTTTATTACACGAACGACCAATGCTTAAGAACGTTTTCATTCCAAGCTCAATAGCACGCTTTGCCACTCTCATCCAAATATAAATGTATTTTTTGAAGCAATAATTGAAGTAATATTTAATAATTATTTTAAAAAGAACTTTACACGTACCATTCGTATAAATAAGATTTAGACCGACAGACAAACATTTTCGGCACAAAAAATTTGACTTTCTGACGGTTGGTGAAACTAATGGACTCTAGTTTGTGAAGTCGATTTCTTCAATTTTGTACCCACAACATTATTATAAATAATATAAATATATAATACACATTATTTAATTTAATTTAATTAACACGAGTTTAACCAAGCTTAATTGAAAAATAAAATCAACATTTTGAACCATATTTCTATACTATAAAAGTATAAACGGTCCTAAGTTTTCGAAAAATGGGAAAGGAAATGTTTTATTAAAATGAATACAAATTATAAATGCAATTAGTGTATAAATAAAAAATAGGATAACCGTAATTAGTACATTGATCAACAATTATAGAGTGACCGCAACTAATGCGTAATTTTCGATTTCGACCGCAACTATAGATTACATATGAATACCGGTTTATAAATTGGAAAGAGCTACATAGTAATATACATATTATATATAATGTATTACATTACATAAGTCCTAATTGTTCGGTTAAATAAATAGATAAAAAAAATTCCGGACAAGGCGTACCGTCGAAATGCTCCAATATCAAATGTAAGCCCAGAGTCGAACATAAAGTTAAATTATCATGCCAAAGCAACATACAATTTGCCGCGATTATTTTTGTTTTATTTTTTATTTTAATATAGCCCGACGGTTCTCTTTTAACAATGCCAATAGTGGCGGCGTGAACTTTTTAATACAATGACGCAGTACAATTTTGGAACAACCAACCACCCACCGTACCAAAGTTTTATATGAACGTAAAATATTTTTAATAAGTAACTCAACTACGACATTCTTACAAATCTTACTCAACATCGAAACACCCACCCGCTCACCCCTTTTTTTCGTGACACGGCTGCGTCAAATTAACCCTGTTCACGCCGCCACTGAATGCCAACACAAACATATAGTCTTTTAAATACTTGTTTTAAACACAGTACCAATTAAAACATTAACAGGTAAAAATAATAAGATAAAATACATTCGAAATTCCATTTACCTATATTAATATGTGTCTTGATTTGTTTGCAAAAAAATGTATGTATAGTTAGATAGACATCAGCTGCTCAGTGCCGTAACTAGAGGCTGGCAACATGGGCGCTTGCCAAGGGCACAGTAAAGTAAGGGGCGCAGTAAAGTAAAGGACGCATTTGAGTTAAATAAAAAAATTTTTTTTAAACTTTTTTTCTCTCATAAATTATTTAAATTCTTATTAAAATCAAGCGAGAAAAAGGCTAGAAAGATAAAATTGTAATATTAGTAACAATAATTTATTTTAATACTTGTCCTATTTTAAAAAATATGGCAGTTTTTCGATTAACACGTAAGAATGTAATATTATTATATTTGTGTAAAATTAATACCTACGAAACAAAAACAAAAATAAGCGCCAAAATAAAATTCGCCAAGTGCGCCACGTAGGGTAGTTACGGCACTGCAGCTGCTGTTCGTGTACGACCGACCGAAAATCTCTGAAATATCGTTTTCTATACGTTCATATTATAATTACGACGAGGCAACGTAGGCATAGGTATTTATCACAATAATATCCGTTTTGAAAACGTGTCACCCTCCGGCCGAGAAGAGTCGTTTCAAAGTCGCCGTCCGGGTGCGTTAACACAGCTCCGTCGAACGTCTTTGGAAGTGATACATACATATCCGTATATTATACATAATAATATATATATATATATCGTTATCCTTTGTTCAAATACATCGCGAACAAAGAACACGCGTATAATACGAGTATTATGTATGTGTATTTTCAACAAGAGACGATACCACCCCGCAGCCGAAGACGACGACGACGGCGGCGGCGGCTGTTAACCGTTCGGACCGGGGTGCGTGGCGCGCGGGGGGCAGGTGTGTACGCTCCGCCGGCAGCTGCTGTCGTCGCACAAGGCGCGCGCGCGCACGCGAGCCGCCTGCCTATACGGAGGACCGTCTCTCCTCGGGCCCCGCCCATCTCCGCCGTCGTGTACGCCGGTTACGTGGTGCCAACGCCGCGTGCGCGCGCGCGTAAAAACACTAAAAACGGGCACCCTCCGAACTACGCACGCGGACGGACAGCCGGCGGTCGCGATGCCGCGTGACTCGCTCGATGGATATTAATAATAATACAATAATAATAATAATAATAATAATAATAATAGTAATAGTAAAAATATACCGTCTCCGGCGGACGAACAGAGAGGGCTGCCGCCGCCGCCGCCGCGGTGTTGCGCTCGAGACTCCGGCGCGCAGGCCGTCTCCCCTCCCGGCCACACGACGCTTTCGCTCCGCGTGCGGATCTTTGTACGCGTACGACAATCGCAACATCGTTCAGTCTGCCGCCACAGTCCGAGTACGCCTGCTGCCCATTCGTCGCTGGACAACATTTCAATCCTTTCTGACGACGGGACGACCGCTTTGTACAACGGCCACCGCCGCACGACAGCGTTCGATTGTATAGCGTGCGCACTATACGACACGTGGTCATACGTGATCGACGGAAGCAACGACGCACGGGAATATTAGTGAGTATATAATAATATGTATATGATATTCATGATATTAAGCTGTGTCCGTTTTGACACGCACGCGATTCGGTAACGATATTTTCGTTAATTAGTCAGACCATCGAAAACGATTTGCGAGTAAATATATGAATCGCTAAATGCAGAAAGGGCACATGTCCAATATTTTATAAAAATCACTTTATTACATAATCAAATTTAATGTTGATAAATACATGGCTTTGTACAGACGAGGCACATGTCCTATGAAATAGATCCCCGTTAAAACTAATTTAAAATTTCGTTAATTGCAGAAAATGCACATGTCCTGGACATGTGACTTTTTGCATCAAAACTATACTTGAGTAATACTATCAGAACTAAGTGAAATCACTTTATTGTAGGTATGACGTCATGTAATATTGTTCTATTTATAAATTTAATTTTGTACAATTGTTTATCAGTAAATAAAGATTAAAATGTTGAAAACGTTGCCATATAACTACTTGTAAAATAAAATGATTATCAGTTACGTCGTACAATTGAAAAATTTTTAATTTCTAAGTACCATTATTTTGAATGTGTATCGGAAAAATGTGGAATAATTAAGGCAAGTGAATTTATTGGCGGAATTATATCATACCATTTCAAATTGAGAAAAAACAATGCAATGCTCATACAGTACCCAAAAACACTAGTTTATATTTCAAGTTTACCAATTCTTGAAAGCAAAATGAAAGATTTGAAGCAACTAGAGAAATATATTCCAGAATCCAGAGCCATATATATTCCATTGCAATCATTTTAGAATTTTATATTTTCGTTACAAACTGAGAAATCTCAAGCAACGAGAAATAGAACATAACATATTTCTATAATTAAATTTTTAATTATTTAAAAGATATCAAATATTTGTGACTCAGTATTAGTATATAATATACAGTATATTATTTAATTTTAATCATGTCATTTTAATTTTTATGCATATTAAAGCTACTTATTTATAAAAAAACGGTTATTTTTTAAATATAAATGGTAATTTGAAGCATAAACGGCACATGTCCACAATCTTAAAGTCCTTCAGATACCTATAGTTTAATTATATTTTTTTAAGTGACTGTAGAAACATTTATGCTATGTCTTAAACTATATTATTCTTCAACATACAATTTAAAATTCAATTTTTTTCAGATATATTAAGTTTTTTGTGTTTCCTGAAAAATTTCAAAACTTGGACATGTGCTCTTTCTGTATTTAGCGATTCATATATTATATTATAATTGATTTTTACGTCACTCTCAAAATCACAAAAGGAGCTTTTTTATTTAATGTGCCAGAAAGTACGTACCTGCCTTAAATTTTTAATATCGAAATATAAACAAAAAAAGTTTGCCAACCCAACTGATCTATAAAGTTTTCGAAGAATTCCATAATTTGTAAAAAAAAAACTTACGTGATGATGGTGCTTTATTTTTAACATACACGAGGATGTCCATAGACACATTCGACTACATTGTAGAAAAAATAACTTCTGTTAGGTTAGGTTGCACGGTGGGTTTATTCAACGGAAATTGGCTTTAGAAAATTAATTCAAAATGTTTCAACAAATTTTCAAAAGCCAATTTCCGTTGAAGAAACCCACTGTGCAATAATTCTTAGTTGGTGTGTTACAACAGCGTTTTTTTCAAAACATGAAACATTGCAGATTATGTAACATTTGCGTTAAATTATCATCTATATTATTGCCAATGTCCGTTTTTTTGTTGCTTTATTTGATGCATTATTATTATTTTATATTGTACAATATTATTTAACAGGCATATGACATATCATATGAGTATTAAACAAATATTTCTCAGCTATGTTTCATTCATGTATTTTTGTAACATACATGCAATATGTAAAAAAAATATTAAAATAACTTCTAAATCATTGTAAATATCACATTTCAAAAAAACATTGTTGGGATGTCAATCAAAAACTGCTTTATGATATCTAATAAATAATATCTAATACTCTTACCTAAAAAAATGTTTTACCTATATACTGCCCGTTACATTTTTTTTTCTTGTTAATATTACATACATTTCGCAGTGAGTAATTAATTGTATTTATAATATAGCAAATTGGTAAATATATAGGTAGACAGAAAACCTGAGCAGAAAATCTATCCAGTGATGCATTTTTATGATGTATGACTATAGATTTATACATCAAAGTAGCCAGTAAAAACAGGTTATCATAGTAAAATACCAAAACAAAATTAAAAAATGTCTATAAATAAAATTATATTTATAAAATATTATAATTATCAAAGTAAATAAAATGAAAAGTATTTGAGAAAATATGAAATATAATTATAAGTTTTTGTATATGTTCTTATTCAAACAATTTAATAACTTAGTAGATATAATAAAATTAATATAAAACAATTGGTTAACCATGAAGTCCTCACAATACATAATGTACTACAAATTACCAAGTCTTCGGGTACCTAATGAACATTTTAATATTTATTATAATTATGAAATAAAACTAAGTAGATACATCTAAACCAAAGAAAAGAAAACAAAGATTAGGTATTTAAAAATAACCAATATGATTCGGGTATCATAACTCTTTAAATTAATTATACAAAATTCAAAACATATTATAAGTAGTTTAGATAAAGTACCAATAAAAAATAATTAAGTTCAAGTAAAAAAAACATATATATTTATGACTAAAATATAATCAAGTAAGAAACATTTATTTTAAAAATTATAATCAAAATAAATATAATTACACATAATATTTGTATATATATATAATTATTTAAATAACTTAATAACTAAGTAGATACAATAAAATAATAATAATAATAACTGTTGGTTAATTATACATTTTTATCTCATGTCACAATATACTAAAAATTGCCAAGTGATCAGATACTTTAACGTAAAACATTTTAAATTCGATATCTGAAATTGTAATTAAAAACTGGTCTGGGACCGCCTATGAACACATCGTTATGCGAACGACTCGGTGGCATAACGACAGTGGGTGCGAGATGCAGCGAATATCACGATTTTTTCATCTTGCCGTTATTTTATCGTTTCGAATTTGAATTCAACGACGCGCTGGTTTGTGGTTTTCACTTATTTTAATCGTTCTGTTATAGTTTTTGAGTGTCCCGTCTTCCCAGAGGACTGCGTATTTTTAAACGTAAAAAAAAAAATTAATAAAACATGTACCATGACTTGGGAATATTTTAAGTTGAGAAGATAATTTATGTTGAATTCAAGAACAAACTGATTTATTTTGACATGGGCGTGATTATTGTTAACCCCAGTTACGCCACTGGCAAGCGTTACTTATTTTTTCTTGACATTTTTGTTTATGATCTACATTATAATGACTATTTACATTTTAAATCCTATTTAGAACGGGGTTCCCCCTTAACATTGCGTCCCTTTGTCCCGACAAAATTTGATGGGACGCATTTTGTCCCATTTCAAATGTAGGCTCCGTTTTTCTTCCTCTTTTTCCTCAAATAAACAGAAAATGATTTCTCAGACTTATGTTTTAAAAATAAAAATTTACCTGTAGTGATAAGCGACTAAATATATTATTTGACGAGTATAATCATGTATAAGCAATTTAATAAGAATCAAAGTATTATACAGTGGCGGCTCGTGCCTAGGTGTGCAGGTGTGCGCACACCACATAGATTATTAAAGATAAAATAGCTAAAATGTATTTTAATTTTATTACAATATCTATTAAACTGTATTTATTCCATTATACAAAATTATTAGTTTTATAAACGTGAAACGCTTGAGTTCGAACATATCACTCCTAAAATTTAGATGAGTTATGTAATAAATACGCACCAACTGGTGTGCAGCTCGGGCTGCACACCGAGAGTCCATGTAAAATACGTTTAGTCGATGAGTGTGATTAGATTTATTGACGAATAAATGGAACCGTGGTGTGCACCTACTGCTGCACACTCGATCACAAATTAAATTTGTATGCGCTATTTCAATAATAAAGTTATAGAACTGTTAGTTAAAGAACGAAAACTTGACTTCACATATAAAAATATGTCATTTTTTCATTTATTTTTTGAAATTGTTTTTAATTACGACACGGTTGCAAGTTCTGACAGTAGATAAAATTTACTATACACCTGATTATATGATATATGTATTTAAGACAACCGATTATTTTCTAAAATTATGTTTAATTATCATTTTATTAAAGTAAATATTTTAATATTGACTTGGATGTGACTAATTTTATTTTATTTTATTAATATGCATTTTCAATAATTGCACACCACCCATTTTGAACATCACGAGCCGCCACTGGTATTAGATATGGAATAAATTTGTTTGAAAAACGAAAAAAGATAACGCGGAGTAGTAAACACGAGAAAAAATCATATTTGTTTACGAATTCTCTTATATGTTATTTAGAATATTCATTGCTTTTACCAAAAATAAATATATCCGTGAAAAAGATATTTCCAATAAAAATGTTTATGGATGGATGAAAAAGTGTTAAAATATGTGTGCGTGTGCGTGTGCGTGTGTGTTGTATGCATGCGTGCGTGCGTGCGTGCGTGTGTGTGCGTGCGTGCGTGTGTGAGTGTGTGTGTGTGTGTGTGTGTGTGTGTGTGTGTGTGTGTGTGTGTGTGTGTGTGTGTGTGTGTGTGTGTGTGAGTGTGTGTGTGTTTGTTAGGTGCCTATTATTACTAAAATAACAATATCATAATATTAACATTTAAGAAACTGGTCGAATATGTGATCTACCGTTGAATTTTTTATCAATTTATTATGACCCTACCGCTTAATTTGACCTATTCATCTAGTAATCAGAGTGGTATCACTTTCATTTTTTAACAACACAATTAAAATTAAAATACTCCGAATAATAGACTGTATATATATATATATATATATATATATATATACCCACACACATAATATATGATATAACTGCATTAATGTATATATAATATATATAATATATACAATGTATAGTATATTCTAACATACCGAATTTGTATAAAATGCGTATATAAAGATAAGACAATAAGAAATAGAAGTTATAGTTCATTCAGTTTTATTACTAAAGAGAAATACGATTAAATAGGGTATATTAATTTACACATAATACAATTCAAACGAATATTTTATTTTTAGTTTTATTTGTACGTATATGGCATATTAAATAAATAATTTAAATATTCATATATTTATACTTAATATATTAAATAAATACCTATTAATCAAGACGAATATTGGTCCAACTTGTGTGTTTCTTTTATGTAACAAAAATTTTATATTATGGTATGAATATCTAATAATACCTAAATAGTTTGAAAAATGTTGAAGATTGATTTTAAATATATATATGAACCTGATAGACATTTGTGGGGGGATGTTTTTCCCTTTCAACCAGAATGCAAAATACTCAAGTACTGCTCTGCATTTATCAATGTAGGTATATAAAATTATACTTACCTATTTAAAAATAATTCGAATATAAACTAATAATAATTTTGAAAAAAAGATTAAAACACGAAAAAGCGAGGGTAACTACTATTACAGAATTTGGAAGGACAAATCATATAATAAAATGATTAATTATACCATTCATAATGGTCGTACAGTAGACGTTTTTTCTCGTATTTACACTCGTTACACTTACACTTATTACATTAATTAATATATCCTGGAGGTCGAAGCAGACTGATATACTAAGATTAAATCTTAAACAACTGTTATCAAAATATTTATGGAGGGAAGATAATGTGCAAATGACTACAGCGTGTTAGACATCTGTTATTCCAAGTCGGAAGTTCGAAGATAATGATCAAATATCTTCACACGTGGTTTCTATTTTAGGAATAGGATATGGGTAAGAAAAGACACATGCAAATGACTAAAATGTCTTTAGATATGTTTCATCCCAAATGTGCGAGTGTTTTAATGTGCTTTATATATACGTAATAGGAGGTATTTATGTACTCTTGTTAGAATCAGTAATGGATATAGAATGTTTTAAGATATAGCCAAGATTTTTAAAATATTTAAAAAATTATACTGATTGTTAAGATTGATATATTGAAAATGCACGTAGTGTAAAATACATCAAAAGATTAATACAGAGAAACCTCTTTAACGGATATCCGTAATAGTGGCCGTTTATTTGGGAACAACAAAATAAACTACACTTCATTAATACACAATCATCAAAGAAAACGAACACGCTGACATCACAACCAAAAACATAGTGATCTCTTCACTTTTATCGCTCACACAAATCACCTCAAACAGAGATATATTAACAGTAAAAACTAATCACAATCCTATTCCAATAACAATGGTATCACAAATAGACAACACTACACTAAATTAAATGAGACAAAATGCAACTCACAATCGAACAGTCGGACGTTTCCTGTCAAAACATCAAGAAAATATGAACTGGGGCGTTCCGAATTACGTAATAATTATAAAATGATTCACTTAAACACTTATAAAAAAAATCTTTCGTCATAGTTTTTGAATTTTTTTCAGTATCGTTTGTAAAGTAGTAAAGTTATTATGTTTGACAAAGAAGACAATTTTTTTTATAAAAAAAAATCAAAACACCTTGTTATATCTGCATTCAAAGTTTCATTATGTTTGGATCGACCAATTCCTTCAAAAAAATTGTTTAAGTTGAAAATTGACGTAAAAACAGTTAATTACATGAAAATCGTATAATAATTTACTTAAACCGCTTATAACAAAAATGCCGTTTGTCATGATATTTGAAATATGTTCGGAGACGTTAGAGAAGTGGAAGAGTAAAGTCATATCAAGTTTTTGTCAAATATTTAAAAATTAATTAAGAATAACCTTTAAAAAACAAGGTAGTTTCAAAGTTCTATTTTAGCTCAAAAGTTGTCAAATTTTTTTGAAACTTTGTTTAAAGCATGTAATGATATGTCAATAGTGTATAGTGAAAATTTCTAGCAACATTATTTTTGGAGTAATGACGAAATTACTGAAGTCGATTTAATGAAAGTATCGTTTACGGCGTATTCCGCCGTTTTTGGTTTATTTTAGGCTGTTTTTCCACTTCCCTGGAAAAACTATTGTGGTTAGAGCTTAATACACCCTCAAACTACCATCTAAATCTAATTTCCGATTTATGGAGTTGTTGGATGAAAGTTTTCGTAATATTAAAATAATGATCACATTTTCAAATGGATGCTAAGAAAATAATATAAATCGTGGTAATGTTTATTTATATATTGCAAACAAATTTTTATTATCTGTTCAAGTAGTAAGTACCAAAGTAGCAATGTACATTTTAATGTTACATTCGTAATTTACATATTATTTATATAAACAGTTACGTTTTGAATAACATTGACGTATGACATTTATCACGATTATTTTCTTTTGATAGTTTTAATAAACACATATAAATTTTATTTGGTTTGAAAAATTATGTATAATTATGTAAACACGAGCTTTTTTCTTTAAAAACAAACATTTATAAAAAATTACCGTTCATTCAGCAACATAATTTACTAATTGGTTCATTTCTATTTATTTTTATTTTTATTGTATTCTGCAAACGTAATATCATAGCTATTAGGTGTTATATTTAAAATGTATTATTTCTGTATGTACAAAAGAAAAGTCAGTTAAACACGAATCGTCACGCCGTAACTGTCTCTCGAAATCTAATAAAATTAAAATTTAAAATAAATGCGTGCGTTATTTTATTGGATCAAATTAAGAAATGATATTATAAATATCATTTAGCGTAAACACTAATTCATTTTTAGTGTCGACAATTTAACATAGTAGGTACGTACTTTGCTCCATGGAATGCCCTTCAATCTTCGGTCGAAATAATGGGGATGGGTGTATTGAATTTTAAAGAAATTATTGGTCATTTCTTTTGTTAAACGTTTTTTAGTTAAGCTCCAAAATTAAAATATACCGTTGGATTGACCAATTTCTTCAAATAAATTGTTAAGTTGAAAATTGACGTAAAAACAGTTAATTACATAATGATCGTACAATAATTTACTTAAGCTCTTATATCAGGGACGTACCCAGAAATTTTTTTTTTTGGGGGGGGGGAACATAATTTACAGAAAATTAGAATTTTTTTTAAAATATTAGCATATATATTAAAAAAACTATAGAAATAAATCTAATTATAAAACTATAGATCATTTTTTTAATTCAATACACCCACTTCCATCAACTTGTCCGAGGAGTGAAAAATACCTCTTGGGGCGAAGTACGCACTTTTTTTTATTCTTTTTTTTTTTTTAGAGACACTTTTAGCTAACCTTAAATTTGTTCAAAAGTTTTATTCAGCCATTCTGTTGATAGAAAATTACATTTAAATGGTATTTGAGGGTTTACAAAGCTCTCATCTCTATTGATTTACCAGGCGAGAGGAAAAGCAACCGAAAATGGAGCAAAAACGTCGAAATTCGCCGTAAACGACACTTTCATTTAATAGACTCTAATAAATGTTTCATATTATATATTACCTGTCTATTTACGTATAATATAACACTAACATTTAATAAGTTAATAACCATACAAAAAACTAAACATTTCAGGGGGAGTTTGAACACCCAAAACACCCCCCTGCAGAGTACGTGCCTGGATTATATAAAAAACCTATGTCATGTGTAAGAGTAAAATCGTATTGAATTTTCAAAAGTTTTTGTCAAATATTTAAAACTTTATTAGGGATAAATTTCTTTTAAATAAAGTATTTTCAAAGTTCTATTTTTAGCCCAAAATTCTCAAGTATGTAGTTATACATATATAACAATACATACAAGTATGTAGTTATACGTCAATAATACATGGGGAAGATTTCAAGTTACTAACAACATTATTTTTGGAGCAATGACGAAATTACTTCAGTCGATTTAATGAAAGTGTCGTTTACGGAAAATTTCTCCGTTTTTGGTCCATTTGAGGCTTTTTTCCGGTCGCCTGCAAAAACTATCGAATGATAGTTTAATAAAGTACCGTCAACATCGAATTTCCGACCTATGGAGTTGCTGGATGAAACTTTTGGACAAAGTTAAGTTGAGCAAAAAGTGTCTCCAGAAAAAAATTATATGTAGTAATAGTAATAAACATCATTGTAAAACCATAATATCCTTTGCTTCACTCAGAATCTAAAATCACTTAAATATATACAGCACATTAATATAAATTATAATTTTCATTCTAAATGTATAGTCAATTTGTATCCATCTGTTAGACAATGCTACCGAAGGCATTTTCTTATTAAAATTAATTAATAAAAAACTAAACTAACCGGTTATTATCACCAAATTCCTCGTGACACTGCAATACACAAAGTTCGATGAAAGTGTTCATGATTTCGCGAAACTTTTATTTAATTGTGGACAAAGTTCCGGTTATCGAGATCGAGAATAATCTATATTTATAAATTGATGGAGCCTAATACTAATAAATCGTTTCCACCATTGCGTCTAATAGTAAACAATTCTCGTTATTATCGATAATCTGCGTACAACTTCCGACTATATCGAATGTGGGGGTACAAAAATATATTCACGAGTATCGGAGTGGCAATTCATTTACATTTTACATATATTCGAGTTGTATGATATTGTCAAACAATTATGTAATACAGGCTGCACGCCATAGTGTCTGCAATGTGCATTTTGCTTTTCGACCAGTGACGTAATGTATACTTACAAGCTAAAGGGAGTATTCATGTTTTTTAGAGTGTCAGATCATGGCTTCGGGTGATAACATCGCAAGGACCGTCGACATCGTTAAAAAGGCCGAGTATGATAAACGCCAATATCGTGGACTGGTACTAGAAAATGGCCTCACTGCATTGTTGATCAGTGACCCCAACGTCATATCCTCGGCCGCTTCTCTTTTAGTTCCCGTTGGTAAGTTTTCATAATAATAATAACTATTATTATTATAACCTACTGTGTTCAGGGTATTTAGCATCTATTATATTTTCTTCACTTTACGTGTTTTAAAGTATATGTTATGTCCTAATTGATATTGTTTTAACGTAATTTTGAGTAGAGATGATAAATTCCACCTAAGGTAAAGCGATCTTTGTAAACAGTATTTAAATTATTTCTCATTGTATATTATGTGTTATTATAATTAATATTATATTTTTGGAGAGAAATAATATTCTTTGTGTATATACTAGCCCCATATTACTACAATTACTTATTATAGAAACAATAATTTATCAGCAACCGCGAATCGCAAAATCATGTTTAATTTTGTCGTATCAAAAATTGTCCGTAAAGCTTTGCGATGCGAGCGATAGACGCTTTTCCTGCAACGCATTGCCCAGATTCGAGAAGAACATACCCTTAATTTCTTTCAAAATAATGAATTTATCAACTGATATTTGGTACTTCTATTAAACTAAATAAGCTAATCTAGCTAAACCGATACTAAATATTTTAAATATATGAAGTACTAACTATAATCTGTAACTGACAATGCAATCACAGTGCATTTAACATAACATAATTAAACCTATCAAAAATCATTTTTGTGACCTAATTTCGGTTGATTGTTTTCAATTATAATATTCGATCTCTATTTTATACATTAGAAAGAAATTATAGTACTTACTTGAATTGTTTGAGTGTATACTTTATAATAAAGCAGACTATTTTTTTGAGATTTTAATTTGTTTTCATGGAAGTTTCATTACAAAATGTCTCTTATCAAATAAATCTTCGTTGAATACTCATAATTTCAAATCACCCTATCCATCTCCTTTTGCTATATTTATCCCTGTACTGATCCTAATTACTTATCATATCTATTATTTAGTATAAAACGATTATTGTTAATTGCTTCTTTATTACATTTTAGTGAACATATAAGTATCAATAATAATAATAAAAATAATTCCTTCTTTTTTTAATTTATAATTTAGATCATTAGCACGGAGTCCTTTCGGCTACGTGATTGCTTCATACAATTTAAATTTATCATACCTAGCTAACTGAAATATTTTTATCATTGTTCTTTTTATATTTTATTGTTTTTTTCGTCATTTATTTCGATCTATTTTTAAAGAATGTCCAATTATATACTTCAATTTTCAGGTAACAAAATTTTTTATTTAAATAGTACGTATTTCTGTTTTTAAAACTTAAAAAAAAATTTAAAAAAAATTTTTCTTAAACTAATTTAAAATTTTTCTAATTATTTTTTGTCATTATTATCAGTTAACTACGACAAATTATCGTTGTTTTCAATAATGGCATTTATAAAGAAAAACTTTTTTTTTGTTAGTGTTTTATGAAATTGTAGATATTGTTAACATGTTTGTATTGTGCTTCGACAATTAATATCTAGTTACACGGAAAAAAATGTATGTTTATATTAACTATTAAAATGGTTGATACAACTATATTTCTGCGTTAATATAGGGACAACATTTTTATTTAGTTCTATTTACCAAAATTGTTTGTTTGGAATATTGTAGTAGAGGTAACAATATTATTTAGTTGGAAGCCCAACAATATAATTGGATAGTATTAAATGTATCAAAATGTTGTAATGACACATTTTAATTGTTACTCTAACTATACAGTAAAATAAATATCACTAATAAAATAGTTTTCCTAATCATATAGGCTAGTTAATGTACAAAATGTGTATAGTAACATTAACTATGTAATTTAATAATAATAAATATTTCAAAATGTTGTAATGACACATTTTAATTATTACTCTAACTAAATAGTTTAGTTAATATAACTGACAAAATAGTTTTCCTAATCAAATAAGTTTGTCAATAAACAAATGTATATAGTAACATTAACTATGTAATTTAATTAATCTTACTATATGCAGCGCTATATTTACATGAGAGGGGGAACTATATCTTGCAAGTGCTAAAAAAAGTACAATTTTTCCTTGAACATTTTTTTAATTACATTTTTCATATAATATATGTATTTGTTATTTGCAGGTGACTACAAAAAAAATTAAAAATAACAACACTATTAAATACACTAATAAAATAAAAATATATTTGAACATAAATTATAATTAAAGTTACAATTGTTTAAAAACAATACAAAATTATTTTCATAGCATGTATAATATAAACAACAAACTAAATAATAATAAAAATGTTACTGAAATTCCTGAAAGTCCTAATATTTGTTTTTCTTTTAATTATGACAAAACATTACTTATTACTAAATTGAAAAAAACTTATGATGTAAATAAAAGGCGAGTCAATTTACAATTTATTATAATAGTACATTAATTTATTAAAAAATTGAAACCAGTAGCTTAAATATTAAAAATTATCGAAAAGAAACAAAATTTGATCCATATTTAGATTTATGATATATACATGATCTATAATGTATAGAATTCATTCTATGAATTAAAGAAACAAAATTTGATCCATATTTAGATTTATGATATATACATGAGTTAATTCATTATTAATTGCAAAACATATCAAGTCGCTACGTATAGTAACTTTAAACGCTTGCATGTGCTCATTAAATTCTAAAGTGTTTAATTTACTACATATTAAATAAGGAGTTAATTCATTGGTTAAAAAAACATATTTTATAGTTACAAAATTAGGAATAGTTTCCATATTAAATAGTAGAGTAAGATCATTTATATAACGAGTACCAAATGCATCAACCCAAGATATAAATTTAACATGATTTAAATCATGCAACAAACAGTCGTTATTAGTTAAGATTTTTGTAATTTTATCAACTGTAAATTTAGACAATATGATTTTACGACCAAAATTAAAAGAATCAGATAATATATCATTTGAAATAAATTGGTGTGCAAGTTTTAGTTGATGTTTAAGACTTAAAGAATAACAAATATTTTTTCTGCACATAATGGACTGTGCAGTCGTTTTAGACTCACGATGTTTAGATTCAAATCGCATCGACCAAACATGAATTAAAGGGCCAATTTTTTCCATAATAAATGGGTAGTGAACAAGGTGGTGGTGTTTTGGTTTTAGGTTTGTATTAAATAATTTGATAAAAAGTTGATGATGTTCTGTTATTAATGTTCTAAGTAGAGCTGGATAATCTTTATTTATTACTTTAGAAGTTACAATATTAATAATTTGCTTTAAGAGCACATAGAGTTGCCAGATTTCTGAGTTGATAGGTATTAAGTCACCTATCATAATTCCTAAACAACGAGTGAAACATAGCATTTCGCTGGCAGACATTTTAAGTTTATTCTTTTTAAAAAAATCAGGTGATATTGGTTGAGGTTTATTGTGTATGTTATGGGGGCCATAATCAAAATCAACTAACGGTTGATTTAAAAGATCCAATGAAAAGTTTTAAAATTTAAAATAAAACTTCTTAGTATTTCAGATAGATCATAGTTGCATACACCTTCAAGGCAGTCGTGCATAATATCTACAGACAAATTATTTGTTACATGAAAATTAATTACATTGTTCCAAATACAAGGTTCTTTTATTCCTGTTAGTGACAAATTATTAATTTTTAAATCCTCCGAGTAGTTAGAAATGTTTCTAATACTATCATTATTTTGAGATGTTTGAATGTTACAGTCGGCTTTTGAAGTTTTACAAAACCTGCATGGGAAGTTAGCCATAAAGCTTTCAGAAAAACCTAATATCGAGTGTAGACCGAGGTTATCTCCCACAATTAATGCTAGAGAAAAATACAATTTATAATTTGTATTATTGACTACTATATCAATTCCAATAGTTTCTAAAAAATTAATTTCTTCAATTAATTTATCAAATACAATTTGATTTCCAAAATCTTTTCTAATATTCGAGTTGAATAATAATGCTAAAAAAATATTATTTAACTTGGAAGAATACTCAAGTCAGTGGCGTATTTGAGGGGGGGGCGATAGGGGCGATCGCCCCTCCCGAGAGATCTTTGAAAATAATATTTTATGATTGTTGAACTTATAAGTGTATCTAAATATTTTAATTAATGAATAAATAATATTTTTTGGATGAGAAATTTTTGTGATAACTGGCAACTGATAATACATATTATATCGGATAAATCGGACTACTGATTAGTGATTGCTCTATGATACGCAAAGACGGAACATTTAGCCCGAATAATGGGTGACGTAGTCGTACCAAATGAATGATGGAACGGAACGTCGCCTGTCGAAATGGTTACTTAGGTGACCATTTAGGGTCACGATAGGTCATTTCCATAGACATAATAGAATGTCTATGGTGTCTATGGTGTCTGTTCTATTATGTCTATGGTCATTTCGTCTGACGAAAGTGTTGCCAGGTCTGGGGAAATTTCCTCTTTCTGGGGATTTTTGGTGTATTATTTGGTTTTGGAGATTTTTCTGGGGAATTCAAATATTCTGAGGAAATAAGTGCTAAGACTGGAGATTTCTTGCATTTTGATTTTTTACCATGTTATGGAAAATTGTATACGTTGTTATGTTGGTCATAAGTCGTAAACTCATAATACCCTACGCGGACTTTTTGCCGAAAATGAAACGTATAAGCAATGACCATAGATATACAACACTTGTGTGTGGCAATATCTATGGCAATCAGTGGCGGCGCTAGGGGTGTGCGAGCTGTACGGTCGCACAGGGCCCCGCGCTTCCTGGGGCCCCGCATTTAACAAAAAGTCGAGCAGAAATCTGTTGTTAATTTACGATTTACTATGAAAAATCAGGGCCCCGGAATACAATTTATAATTATGAATCCAAACACCGTTTATTATTGTCAAATACAAAATTAAATTAAATTTTACCATGAAATAGTCGTAAACTTTTTGTTTTATTTATAGATTGTTCAGACATCCTAACAGGTATTTTAAACACGAAAAAACAAACCACTCTGAATAAAAAAAACTGGGATGCATATGCACTTTAAATGCAATCTATAGTCGTTAAATAGTGGTAATGATGAAAATCTGTTCTAAAAAGCTTTAAAAAAATTAAATTTTGTAACTAATTAAAACAAAAATCTCCAAGTTAGGGCCTCGCAAATCACGTGCCACACAGGGCCTCGCGGTGGCTAGAGACGCCACTGATGGCAATGACCAAGAAAATGCGACGCATACATGGGTTATAAGCGAATATACTCTAGATCCTATAACCTAAAATTGTTATACGTCGGCCGTCGCTTCTTACTCGTGCAGTGCGTAACTTGAATTATTTTGTTTTTTATTATTGTGGTTATAAGCGACAAAATGAGTGACAGTGAAAACTCTAATGAAGGACCATCGTTTAAATGGTCTAAAAAAATCATATAAGCATACGTTTCGTCAAAGTTGGTTAAAGTCCACAGAGTTCAAAGCGTGGTTAAAAATTCTTTAATAAAAGTGCTTAAATAAATAATAAAAATGCGTTGTTTTTTATGTCTAAAAAAATGTTTTTAATTGGTGGGGGTGGTTTACTCCTCTTAATATCGCCCCCCCCTAGGTGAAGGCTCAAATACGCCACTGACTCAAGTGGTAAACATGGACTTAGTGAGATATATATATGGCTCCTAATTTTTGTATACCTGCAGTATGTGTCCCTAACGGGTTATTTGTCTCATAATCATCAAAGAACAAGATGTATGGTATAATTAATTTATTAGGGTTATTAATTCGTTTTAAAATCCAATTATCATTTACTTGAACAAAACTACTAACAATATTTCCATTAGCTGAATAAAGCACTTTTAAATAATTTGTAATTGTTTTAAAAACATTTGGGCGTTCAAAAAAAACTTTAAAAATTGACCTCAATGAAATGAAATAAATATTAAAAGGAATTGTGATAATTTCACCTACATGATCACCTCACATTTTTTTTTTCTTACTACCTATTTGCACTTCATCTGGTCTTATTAAAAAACCTAAATTTTTTAAAACTTTTAACCTAAGATGTTCAGTTTTTAGTTCTTTAAAAGGATCTTCTAAAACTTCAAACATTGATGAAATATGTGATATTGTATCACAACTAGAATTGTTTAGTTTTAAAGTATTTATAACTTCATCTTTCAAAAAAGTTAAATGAGTTTGAAAAAAAACTATGTCTTCTATTAGAAATTGTATATGTTTTCTGGGTAGAACTGATTTATTGTACCATTTAGACATTAATTGTATTGCATCATTTGAAACAGAATTTTTAAAATTTTCTAAAGATATTTCAGTATTTTCAATTTTTAGATTTGTTTGATTATGAGTATTATAATCATCTTGAATTTTATGATTATTTTGAGAACAAAACGTTGTATTATCATTAAAATTTAAATGTTGAATTTCATTAAACTGATTTTCGTCATGTAATTTTAAATGTTTTCTATAAGAATTTAATGAGTCGAATAGGCGTTGACAATTTGATACATAACATTTGTAATTAGAAATAATAGAATTAGAATGAAAAATTTTAAAATGTTTAAAAAGTGTATTAATACTACAAACTTCTTTAGAACATAAAAAGCAAACTGGTTTCATGATTATCAAATGTTAATTATACGACAAAAAATATATATTTTCTTTAAATTACAAATAAATTTAAAATAAAAATTAATTATATACAAATGTTTAAATCATGTATAATACTATTGACTTGTTGAAAATTATTGTCAAATTTAGTGGTAATTTCATAAAAATATTTCTGAATGAAAATCCAAAATACTTCACATTCAATTGGGTAATTTAAATGAAAAGCAAAAAAACTTTTGAAACAAACATCAATAGCTTTTTGACAACTTTCCAGTTTTATATAATTACTATTAATTATCACATAGTAAGATAATACTTCTAAATCATTGTTTCCATCATTAACAAATATCATATATGGTTGAATGCTATGCCCTTTCCGTAATGCTTTTTCTTTTTTTTCTATATCAATTTCTTTCAATTGAGTGAAATTCTGAAAAATACAATCAATCTAATTATAAAAATGGCAAGTAAATATAAATCAATGAATAAAAGAAGCTGATATTATGTCTTACATTAGTGAAGTATATAAAAGCTTGTTTCATTTCAATTGAAGATGGACGCCATTGAGTTTTGGAGTTAATACCAATTTTACGTTTTATATTTACTTGAGAAAATAACTCCATTAACAATTTTATGGCTGCAATATCGTCATATCCTGAAAATTAAAATAACACATTACTTTAAATTTTCAAGTACAAAAAAATAGGTTTTTTTTTATGTTATTTAACGTCTCTGTTTGTGCTTATTAGTAAACAATACATAAAATGCAATCAATGTCCAAGGGCACAAAAATATGAGTCATTGCCTGGGCGAACAATTTGATAGCTATGGTACTGAGAATATCAAAAAATAAAACTTTTTAATATCAAATTATCATTTTATAATATATTAACACTCGCCTGAAGAACTAGGGGTTTTCAACTCATTTATTAAAACTGAACATTTTTCCATAAACTTGGGTGTACATTTTTCTACATATATAAGAAGTTGTTTCTTAAATAAATCAAATTTTACAAAGAAAGTTAATTCTTTTTCCGGGTATAATGAATTAAAATCATTCTCAATCTAAAATTAATTGAGGAATACAATTATAACAGACTAAAAGGTAGATACATTTTATACATTTTTACACGTTTAAACTAACCAATATAAATGCAGTTGAAGTTTTTAACCCTGGATAATCTTTGAAATACATATTTTTCTCTTCAGTAATTTTAACGCAATTATTATATCTTTAGTTGGAAAGTCTTATTCCATTTCTCTAAAAGTGTTTCCCAAGGAGCTACATTGTTCTTCAACCACAGAATGTCATCCTCAATTCCTGGTGTAAGTAAAACAAAAGAAATTTAAAAATAGGATAAGAACGTACTATTACTAATGTATAATAAAAGAACTACCTTCATAATTAATAGAACGAAATGAACTTAAGTCATTGAGTATTACTTCAGAAGATTTATTTTTACTGGAAATTTCTCTGATTATTTTTCTTAAATTGCAATATTTATCCCACAGTTTGCCTCTATTAGGCGTTTTTATGTTTCCTTCTCTTTGATATGGAATAAAATATGTCTGAGGGGTTTCTGTCGGAAATAATTTAACAATCTCTAATGATAAAGTCTTAAAAGAACTTGTTTGTAAAGTCTGATTCTCGTTTTGTTGCAACATGGAAGTGATAATAATATGGGTCATTTTATTTCTCATAACACTGTTTAATGATTGATGTACTTTATAAAAATTTAGAATAATGTTTCCCTCAGAGTGATTCAACAGGATTTGTTTTACGCTGTTTTTCTTTTCCTAAATTATTTTTAATACATATATTATATTAATAAGAAATGTCAACAAATAATAAAGTAATTATTTAGTATTTCCTTAATTATACCTACATAACTCTCAAAACATACAGGCTCTGACACTATTACATTATTCAAACTAGTTAAATTTGTATTAGTATTATCATAATTTATACTACTGGGAATATCTTCATTTAAGTTAGATTTTGGATTATCAGCAAATAAATTTGTATTGTTCTTATCATATAACAAATTATGTGCTGAATTATTTGTAAATACAGTATTATCTTCCAACAGTAATATTTCTCTTAAATTTCCATTTTCAAATATATTATACTTAGAGGAACCAGAATCAACCTGCTTTAATAAAATATACAATATTTATCTACATTAATTTAAATTACCTATTTGAGAATACCTATTATATTATACTCATATTATATTATATTACACTCAGGGCTGGATTGACGAAAATCGTGACCCTGAGTTAAAAAATATTGCGGCTATACCTAGATGTTCCGTTTGGGGTAGAGGAGGGGGCATAGAAGCTATTATAGCCCACAAATGCTGAACCTTATGCGTTGTTATTATTATTAACCACTTTGGAAGCATGAGAAATTAAAATTTAGAATAAAATATATAACATTATTATTATGAAATATTTTTTTCGGACTATCATATTTTATGTATTAATTAATAATATAACTCGGTGGGGTAGGTACTGTACCCCTCTCCACAGGAAAAAAAAACATAAATGTTCCTACAGAATAAATAATAACTAGACCTTAAAGACATAAGCGTCCACAAGAAGGGGCAAGTAGGGGCAGCTGCATTGTTTTTCGGCCAATAATCATCATCATTTTGTTATACAAATTTCACAAAATTAACATTTTTTAAATCAAAATAAACATTTTTGTTACTGAGTGACTTATATGTAACCCAGTTATGAACACTAAAATTAAGAACATTGTTTATATAGATTTATGACATGTAATGGTGCGGCCAAGTACAGTGTCAACTATGTTTTCACTTTTTTGACAAAAAAGAATAAATATCCAAAGAATATTGTAATACAATAATTTGTGGTGTTAATATATGATATTAAAATTTTTAGATTATTAAGTAGGTACAGTTTAAACAAAAAACCAAAGCCACCAATGTTGGGAGCTCAATATACTTATATAGGTACTGCAGTAAATCTATTTATTTAAGTACTTACCAAAGATTGATTATCATTATTTTCTTCCGACTTTTATAATTCATTAATTTTATTCAAAACTTTAGCTCTCTGGCCTATTTTTGGTACCAAATTAACTAGCATATTTTCAGTTAAACAAATAAATGCAGCACGATCAATTTCTTCATCTGTAAATTAATTATGTTAAATTTCAATTTAATATGTTGATAAATAATGAATAATTTATTGTTTAAATGGTTTTTACTTTTAGTTAGTTATAATTGTTACCTTACCTTTAAATACTTGTATTATGCTTTCATGTAAGGACAGTTCATTTCAAATGTTGACAACAAAATCATCAGCCATAATTTAAAAAAAGTTTTTGAATTTGGCAACTATACCTAAATAGGCGTATATTAATAATATATTTTAAATTTATTAAAACAAATATAAATATATATTATAATATCATTACCTATGTATTTCACATATTTTAAAACAAAAAAGAACACGTGAAGGTTAAACAGAATAAGAGCATTAAGACTTAAGAGGCAAGTGGCAACAGTGCAACACTCAACTGACAACAAGAGACCATATTAATTATTATATATAACATTGGGTTTAACCGATGGTATGCTTGTAGTGTTGTGCAAGTGTGCAACTAGGCAGTATAGTAAACGTTATCAAACATCATAGTTAATCTAACAAAATTGTACAGTTGGAATTAACAAATAAATTATTTTGGTAATTCTTACTGGTTTATTTTGGTAGCTCTACTATACAATGTAGTTAATCCATATTTTACCATAATAAAAGTTATTTCTACTATTCATATGGTTGAATTAACATTACAAATTTAACAATCTAATTTTATTAACCATTACTAAATTAATAAGTGATTATAACTAATAATGTAGTTGTTTCAACCACTATGTAATCAACTATTTACTATAACTATATTATTTTTTTCCGTGTAATATAATATAATACCTAAACGTTATTATTTTTTCTATTTAGGAAGTTTATCTGTTCCAAAGGATTTCACCGGGATAGCTAATTTATGTAGTTACCTACTTTATACGGGAACGCAAAAGTATCCAATAGAACGCAGTTTTGAAGCATTTTTATTTCAAAATGCCGGATCTTCATATACACTTATTGGACATGATTACATCATCTTTAATTTTGATGTTAAGGCAAAGGCATTTAGAAAAGCATTAGACAGGTTAAGATTTATTTATATTTTATACAAGACAAATAAATGTTATTATTAAAGAAATATGTATTTCAGATTTGCTCAATTTTTCATTGCACCCTTGATTACACCAAATGGAATTCATGACCAAATTATGAAAACTTTGTATCAACACTTTCGAAATGTTAGGAGCGACTCGAGGCGTATTGACCAAATGATAAGAAACGGAGTTGATCCAAATCATCCTTTGTATCAAAATTATATAACAGGTACTCAAAGTCTTTTACATACCTTACCATCGTGGCTTGTGGCTTTAAAAACAAGGATTTTAGTTTATCTAAAATTTACTTAAATATTCCAGTAATTCACTATAAATATTTGAATGATAAACATTAATGGAGCTAAAGGAATGTGATTTGAATCATTGCAATGATTGCAATCATTGCCATGGCGCCCTTTTTATTAATTTTAAATTAGCGTTTTAGAAAAAATAATTAGATACATTTTTTATACATAACAATTTTCAGTTAAAATGTTTTCTTCGAAAAAAAAAATGATATTCATAAATAACTAAAAATATAAGTATGTCTCTATCAGGTCGCAGAAAGTTCATAATGAATAACATTCACCACGAGTAATATAAAATTTGAATTCAGTGAAACTTCCAAATTATGAAGTTTCGTTTATAGAAAAATAAATTCAAACTATATTTTTTATTAATTGAATAATGGCGTATAATATTTATTTATTTATTAAATTAGTATATACCTAAATATCAATCTTTATAATACTTTGAGTGTATTTTATTTCAAGTTATTGAATTTTTTAGATTGTATACACACACACACACACACACACACACACACACACACACACACACACACACACACACACACACACACACACACAAGCGCGTAATACCTATGTACAAATAAAATCATATAAATAAAAAATAAAAATGATATGTAGCTTGTAGTATCGTAGATATAATAATTATATGAATTATTCATGTAAATGTGCAGTTTCGATTTCAATAATCATTATCAAGATATACAGTCAAACTATACGTAATAATAATAAGTTGAAACAGCAATTAAATAGTCACGATTTATAGAATTATTTAGGCTTATGTACTATTTATAAAATTCTATACTTTCATTAAAGTTCTAACTTTAAACGAGATAAAAATTTCTGACAAACAAATTTTGAAACTTTTTCAGTGCTGTCTGTAATTACTAATCATTACGAGAAAGATAATTTTAATATTTCAGGACTATATAAATAATTTACCACATAAAATCATCATAAAGTTGACATTTCTAGTATTTTTTATTTAGCTTAATAGAAGTAAAATTGTATTAAACTTTTTACAAATCATTATCAGAGTACTGCTGATATTCGGGAAAAGTTTCATGTTCTTAGCACCATAGTTTTGGAGTTAAGGCTAAAAATATTGAAAATGAATTTTATGAAAACGTGGCTACAGCAAATTTTAAGGTTTTTACTCAATTTTTCAGCTGTTTTTATTCACGCTTGGGGAAAAAGTTAAAGATAATAGAAAAATAATGTCTCCAAACAAAATACATATTTTGCTCTAAAAAATTGCTATACTTTACTTTTGGACCACTATCATTACCCGATAAAATTATAACGTACACAAAATAAGGACGTGATTCGCATCATGAGATATTCTTTACTTCTTGGATAAGATAATGGAGGTAGGTGTATTGAATGTTCAAGTAATCATAGATAATTTTTTTAGTTAAAATATTCTGAGAAAAGCTTCAATATAAAAATATACCATTTATATATTTTATCATTTTTAGTTCAGTTATCGTAATTTTTTTTATCAAATTTGTTTAAAGTTATCTTGTTCGACAAATGAGAAATTCTTTTTTGACTGAAATTTATTAAAACATGTCGTTCTATCTGTATCCAAAATTGTATAAGGACTAGATGAACCACTTTTTTTTTAATTAACATTTATTTTCATGTTGAAAATGACATGAAAATAGACAATTCCATTAAAATCGTATAATAATTTACTTAAACGCTTGTAACAAAAATCAGGAGTCACGATTTTTGAAATTTTTTCAAAATTGTTACCTTATATGAGATATGAGTATGATTATATGAAATTTTCAAAACTTTATGTTAACTATTAAAAATGTTGTTGGAGTTTAACTGATATATAAACGAAACAAGTCAGTTTCAAAGTTCTATTTTTAGTCCAAAATTGTATAGTTATTTATTTATTTTTTTTTTTTTTGAAACTTGTTAAGTGTGTAATATACCATTATTACATGGGGAAAATTTCAAGTTTCTAGAAGCATTACTTTTCAAGTTATAACTAAATAACTAAAATCGATTTGGTGAAAGTGTCGTTTACATTAAATTTCTCAATTTTTACTCGGTTTTTCCCCATGTTAAGAAAACTATTGAGGAGATAGAAAAATGACCTCTTTAAAATTTAAAGTATAATAGACATACAATTTCCAATCTATTGAGTTGCTGAATAATGTTTTTGGAACATTAATATCCGAAAAGTTTTAATTTTTTTTAAATAAATATAATTTTAAAACCAATAAATTTGCTTCACTCAAAATCTAAAATAAATAAAAACACATTATTGTAAGACCAAAACATTTTTCATTCAGATTAAAATCTAAAATAGAACATACGCGATGAGAGAAAATAAAAATGTTAAATTTATTTAATATTGTTATCAAAATGAATAAGTAAATTAATTTTTGAAATAGGGTTATTTTATTTTGCTTACTGTATTTATATTGGACCCAGGATTTCATTAATAATAATAGTATGGTCATTTATGATCACCTATTATCAGAGGCGCGCGCACAGTGGTCTGAAACGTAAATTAGCAGGCCTTAAGTCAAATTTTGGACTATAATAAAAATGTACAATTTAAAAGTCTATTGATAGAAGGTAATATTATCTACTTCTAGATTATATTGTTTAATCGAAAACCCTCTTATGAACACGATAACAGGTCATTTAGAAACGATATTGTGTTCACAACAGTCCATTATTTATCATTATATTCGTATTATTTTAGTTTTCTTTAAGCTGCGAATATAAATGCTCTGTTGTCATTAGTACTTTATTTTTATTTTTTACTTAAACTATGGATCATCATGATGAACGTAAGTACAAATAACCCCATTAATATATTTAAATTCATTTTTATAGAAATTATATAATTTAAAAAACATAAGATTTATTACACAAAATATTAATTTTGCATATTTTAAAATCATAGAAATAAAAAATTACAAATAATTACAATTTCCCACTATGTTTAACACATAGTGTAAGTACTTAATTTTATTTTTTTATAATTTTTGTTTGCCTTTACTCGCCTCTAATTAGTATATATTATGTTTTATAGCTGAATGTAGTAATATTGGTAAAAAAATAAAAATCACTTATTTTGATTTGTTTGAATTTTTACGAGGAAAAATACCTCTTAACCCTCAAAGTATTATATCTAGAAAATCTTTACTACTCTATATTAATAGTATATATAATGAAGATCTTTGGGAAGATGAGTATGAAAATAAAATACTAAATAAAATACGCAGTTTTTCAATAATGCTATCAAAAAAGTGGGCACAAAGCAATCGAACATATTCAAAATTTACTAATAATAATGAAGTCTGGCTAAAAACAGAGTTTATACTCCCTGAAAAAATTATTATGTCTAATAATTATTTTACAATAGGACGACCTATTACTAAATTTAACGAATGTGTGGATAGAACTAAAAATAAAAAAATCCAAACATTAATAAAATCATACACTTCTCCTGAGCTGACACACGCAGTATGTACTAAATTTAAAAAATCTGGTAATAGAAGCATAGGTAAGTTGTTAAAAGAAGCAAACACTACTCCGACTAGAGCAAATAAAATTTTAAAAACGTATAAAAATGCCAATAATTTAAAGCCTGTCCCATATACTGAAGACGAAGCTTTGGCATTTTTAATTGAAAACAAATTATCAAAACAACAGTACATAAATAATCGACTAGGTTCTGTAATCTCTACTATTCGAAATATTCCTTCTGTAAAAAAAGAACAACTTCCTCCTGAAGTTAAATTATTATTAATGATAGAATCAAATAACTTAACCCTCGAAGAATGTGACATGTCTGAATATTCCGATTGTAGTAATAATTAAATAAATTAAAGAAGTTCAAAATTTTTGTTTTTTCAAATATTTAAATTCACATAACCTATCTAATTTAGGATTGCATTTTAAAACAAATGCAAACTATATATATTTAGCAGTCTCAAAATAGGTAGTATTTTTACAATTATATTAATGTAATTTTAGTTTATATTAATTGAGATACTCAGAAAAGTATGTAACTAAGATAACATTTTATCAAAAATATGTTACAAAAATACTATACCTGTTGTAACTACATCAATTTTTACTCAATTTGAATAATTGTTTTTTTTTCTTAAATGAAATAAAAAAATAAGGGAAATAAAATGGGTGTTTCAAATTTTTCAAAAAAATGTAATTCAATAAAAAAATATTTTTTAAATTTTTGATTTTTTTAAAAAAATATATATTTTCAAATTGAACTTTTTACCCAAATCATTTAAAGAAAAACCGCATTTAAAAATATTTATTTACTGAGGAGATATTAATTTATGTAAGCTAGTTTACGTTTCAGACCACTGTGGCGGTTTGAACGTTTATATCTTACCGGGGCAATTTAATTTAAACCACCCACCTACCAAACACTACCAACTCCAAAAAATTTTTTCTCGCTTCGCTTCATTTACACAACTCCTCTAATATTACAATGTTAATTAATTATTATATACCTACCTACTACTTAACGAGTTCATGAATTTACTAATATACCATATACCTCCATTTCTATTTATTTAACCAACATTTACCTAAAAATACAGTTAAGCTTAAGAATTTTCAAAAAATTAAAAATTTTGTTGTCTTAGCTTATTATTTTAGTTCTAGGAAAATAATATATATTTACAGTAGAACCTCGACTATCCGAACTAATTGGGACCACACCGAGTTCAGATAATAGAAATTTATAATAAATATAATTTGTACAATGAATATAGAATAATTATTACATATTATTGGCTAATTATTACACATTTCGTATTATGTTATTATTATATGTACATATGTATTATTATTTGTTTTTGACAAACTAATCAATTTTTATTTGACCAACATCTGATACGCGCTTTTGCACAGCTAAATCTCGCAAACATTTTAGTTGAAGTTTGGATAAAAGAAAATTCAGATGTATGTATTGAAACAAAATAACATTCGGATAATAGAGGGTCTGTATAATGGAGGTTCAGATAATCGAGGTTCTACTCTATCTAAAATAAATGTTATACATTTATAATATAGGTATTATGTATCATATAAAGTATTCTATATATGTTTTTAATTTTTAGATCAACATAATATAATTTATGAACAACCAAAATAAAATTATTTTTTTTGTATTTATAAAACTGTAGGGTATATTTCCAGATATTTAATATTGATTATACATTTTTTAGGTTACCTAATGAATGATATATATATATATATATATATATATATATATATATATATATATATATAATACAAATAATATTCATTTTTTTACTATATTTTTTTACTAAACAAAATATTCATTCTGTATAAAATATTAAAAAATAAACGAATGATATAATCAATATTAACATAATGGAGAACTATTTATTTAGTTTGTACTTACAACTATCAATAGTTATATTTTCAGAGTCTCAGAGATTGAGAGATGTGTCTAAATGAAGTCTAAAATGTCTGCTCAACTCTGAAGACATGAATTTAAAAAACATACAAATTACAAAAAAAAAAAAAAGGAAAACATACATTATTATAAAATAGTATTATACTTTATAAATCACAAAATAAAATATTAGTTAAAAAAATAATATTATTACTGATACAACAGTTTTGTTTGCAATAATTTGGGTTTCATAGCAAACCTATCAATAACTTTTTCTTTATTGATATCTATATCTAGAGAACAAGATAATACCATTAAATGGTCAAGCCTCGATTCACCCATCGATGACATATTTTTGGTATTTATTAATTTAAGGTTTGAAAATGTTCTTTCAGCTGTTACTGAAGTGGGTGGTAGTGTGCATATTGCCTTATACAATGTATATAAGTTTGGAAATACTGATTCCGGATTAAAATTACATAACAATTTTAAAATTTGGGCCATTTTAAAATCTGACATGTTAATTTTTTCGATACTTTCCGTTTCAATTTCACTATTACTATTTTCTATGTCTTCTGTATCAAGAGAATTTATAAATACTTTAGAAATATTTAAATCAACACTCTTTGAATTCAGTTCATCAAAATATTTTTTAAATATTTCAAATTCTTTCTTAAATTTTTTTCATTTACTGAGGTTAACCATTGGCTTATTTTTTGAACTAAATTTTTTTAAACTAAATTGGTGTTGATTTAAAACTGGTAATATGGAGATAAGATACGTTTTTAAATACTCTAAATTCTCTATTATTGTATATATTATAACTAATTCTCATGAGTCTTTATGTACCTACCAAACTTCTGAGCACTAAGATACTGAATCACCCACATACCCTAAAATTTTATACCCGGGCATCACCCCGATAGAAGGTGCTTACAAGCCGCCTCTGCCTATTATTAATTACCATACTATTATACTTATATAGGTTTGTGTGTTACTAGGTACAAGAAATACGTTGATCAACATTCCGTTGTCAAAAAATGTTAGTATTTATGAAGAATTCTCAAAATTTATTTTCAAGTGGTTTTCTTCACACTTAATGTGTTTGACTATCTTAGGAAAAGGTATTTTAGAATGCGTTTTTGTTAAATATTTTTAGTTACCTAGTTTAAATAATTTCATTTTATAGAGGATTTGAATGTTTTGGAAGAACTGACATTATCTCTTTTTGGACCAATTGAAAAGAAAAATGTAGAGATACCGCGTTGGGATCCAACAATTTATAATACAGAACAGTTAGCAACGAAAACTATGGTTGTTCCATTGAGAAATATCATTGAACTGCACGTTATCTTCCAAATACCAGATCAAGCCGAATTTTACAGGAGCAAGGTAAAAATAATTGAAAATAATTCATTCAGTTTTAAAATTAACATTATATTTTAAAATTAGCCCTGCTGGTATTTGAGTTATTTTTTTGAACACGAGGGCCCCAACAGCATATTGGGTATTTTGAAAAATAAAAAATGGTGTACTTCACTCAATGCCCAGAGGCACAGAGAGGCTAAGGGCATTGAGTTTTTCCGAATAAAAATTTATTTGACAAAAGAAGGACTCAATCATACTGACGACATAATGAAATTAATATTTCAAGTAATATGAATATAATATGATATGATGTAGAATTTAATACAGATTATTTCATTTTAAATGTTTTTTTTTTTTTTTTTTAGTTTGTGAATATGATAAAATGTAAAAGACAACTTCCAAAATGGTTTTATGAGGAATACAGGACTTTGCAAAAAATGAGATTGAGTTCTGAACAAAAAATCTCATCGATTAATTACACGCATCAACTATGTGTCCAAATGACCGTGAGTTTTTTATTTCTAAGACATAATTTAATTAATTATGTTAATATTAATTACGATTTATCTTTAACCAAACCTATATTCTTAGTTGACTAAACTAGAAGACGTCTTAGTAGCAACACAATATGAAGTACAAGACTGGAGACCAGACTTGATCGTGAATCTTTTATCTTATTTTACACCTAATAATATGAGGTAAATAAGAATTATAGAATACAAAATAAGATGTAAACATAAATGTACAGTGAAACCTCTATAAACTGAAACTCCTCACAAGTGAATACCTTTTAATAACAGTTAAATTTAAATATCTCTGAAAACAAATAAATATCTGAATATCAGACATTTCTATTTAGCCAACGAACAGTCAATTTCCGTGGATGTTAGTTTTACAGACATTTCACTGTACTAATACATATTTTTTTAAATTTGAACTGTAATATATACCAGGGTTGGACAACTGAAAGCCGGCGTACTATTTTATTCTGGCTTGTGTTACCTTTTAAAGTTTAAATATTTGTCTTAAAAATAATAATTACTTCTGTATATTTTGGAAACCGATTGCCTAAAATACATAATATATATTTATAATTACATGTTAAGATTGGTTCTTTATTTATAATTACTACTTATAAAAATGTAATTATAAATTAAAATGAATAATCTTAATTGATAGTGTTTTTGATAGTATTAATTGATATTTTTTTTTTTTTCTTTTTGCTTTCTTGCCCGCTAAATAGTTTTAAAGTTCTGAATATTAGCCTTCTAGAAATTTACAGCTGCCCATCCTTGATTTATATAAATCAAAACGTTTTATTTTTTATTTAATTAAATTATATGTTAAAATTTATTGCGAATGATAAAAAACAGATTTAATTTTTTAAATTTTAGAATAACTATCGTTTCGAAAGAATTTAAAAACATAGCCAATACTGTAGACAGATTTTATCGAACTTCATACATAACGACCAAAATTCCAAGAGGAACTTTAGAGGTAATTTTATTTTAATTATCATGATGTAGATATTATTGTATTATTGTAAGTAAAACTTAGTGCGATCGCTTGATGTTACTATTTAGATGTGGCAAAAAGACGATGTAAGTCACATATTGACAATACCTCCAAAAAACCAATGGATTGTTTCCGAGGAACGTTTGGTGGATGTCGATGGAGACGTAATAAAAATACTTACGATCATAATTAATATTTTTTGAACTTTAAAATGATACAGTATTTTTGTATAGGAACCAGATCAACCATATATTTTTTATGAGTCACGAAGACTGAAGTGTTGGCTTAAAAAAGATACAAATTTCAGACTCCCCAAATCATTTGTTTCAATCATTTTATTCTGGTAGGTACTAAAATATAAAACATATGTTCAATAACATTTCAAATTGGATAGTTTTAAATAGCATAATAACTTAATTGTGGGCGTATTTATATACAAGTATTCAGAATTATTAGGGGAGACCAGGGCAAGTTGAGGAACCTTAGGTTTGATGTACTCTCAAATGGCTAATTTTCATGATACAAGTTCTAATTCTACACCAAATTAAAATTTAACTTGTGGAACAGTAGTAAAAAAATATCAGTGTCAAAATTTGTTTTTAAGCCAATTTTTTTTTTAATTAAAAAAAAAAAATCAAAATTCGTCATCTTACCCATATAAATAAACCCAACAACTTGTAGTATTATATATAATAACATTTAAACAACTTATATTAATAAAACAACTTCTTTAATGAGAATAACATTACGATTTAACAAACCTTGTTAATAATAGGTAGAATCTATTTACATAATACCAATTAAAAATATATACCTATTAATATACGTATTTTAAAAAACTTATATAGCTAATTATATTTTAACAGTCTTGAATATATATAATATTTTTTCAAGTATCTCCTAAGTGTTGCCTCAGGTACGCCAAAACGTTTAGCCGATTTATTGCACGATGGATGACTATCAGAGTGATAGTCTTCAATAGCACTTAATAATTGATTCTTATCCCATAAAGATTGAGTTTTTCTAATGTACATCCTAGGCATGGTGCCTGAAATATAATAAATAGCACCTACATAAATAATATGGTAGTAATTTTTATTAACTTATTTATGATAAGTTATGGCAAAATATTATATTGTGTAAATATTACACATTGGGGTAAATTGACGATCGTCATCTTACTCGCGTCAATTTACCCCGACTAGTAATATTTTACATAATACAATATTTGTTTAATTCAAATAAATCAAATATACTACTCACCTACATGAAAATAAACCTCACAAAACGATCTTTTAAGTTCACATAAATAAATTACAAATATTATTTACCGTTCTTCAAAAACCGTTATGCCGGTGGGCAGAAACTTAAAAGTTTGAAGTATGATAACACACATTTGTAAATAAAAGTGATTGGTGTAATCAAAACTGTATAAAATCAAATAAAATAGACGTAACTAACTTCATACTATTTAATTATCTTATAACCTCGATAACTCATATAATCTATAATAAGTTATTATCAATTCGTCATTTTACCCGGTTCATCAACTTACCCTGGTCTCCCCTATATTGTAATATACAGAGTTCTACAACGAATTATTAATTTGTAAGACTGTAGCATATCAAAATATGTCGTTGCAATATGCTCATAATAAGTACTTAATAATTAGTTTTAAAATGTTTTTCTTATTTATTTGATAACTAATGAAATATTTTGTGAAATGCCGTTAACACAGCAACAGTGTGGCAACTGAAGTGAACGGATTCACAGTCAAGCTTTTATTTATGAGGTTATTCAAAAACTACTTCTCTTTTGTCGAGAAAGAGGCAAGGCGTATCAATTTACACATTAATATGGCATCAATATATAATGGCTATCACGTAATATTGGGATGTAAAAAACATAAATTAAATATTAATATGAAATTTTTGAATAATTCTTTTTAGGTGACCATCGATGGTTTCGATGGAACATTGCATATTTTTCTTCAACAGTTTATTGATAAACTTACTACATACAAGATTGATCCAGTACATTTTGCTGATGATAAAGAAAATGTAAGTCAATATATTTAACTATTAATATTTTCGAAATATCTAAATTATGTAAAACTGACAGATAATTAGAGAGATGATAAATTATAAAGAAATGCCATCATATAAAATTGGGTTGGAACACCAGAATGTATTTTTAAAAAAAGCATTCACTGATAAACAAATAAAGGACGCCGCCAAGAGTAAATAAATCATACTTTTTTGTATTCGAAATCCTGGCTTAAATATTTTTATTTATAGATATAACAATTGAACACATGGAGGAATTCATCAATACGTTTCAGACACACGTACGGATGGAAATGATGGTTTATGGCAACGTAGACTGCAAAGTGAGTTGGAAACTCATTAATATATACCTCAAAAATGTATTGTAATTAAAACAGAACATGTATATTTTTATTTTAGAAAGCCCAGAAACTGATTGAAACACTGGAACACCCGTTTCGATATAATGAAACCATCTTTAACGAACTGCCATTTTTTTATTTGAAAGCAACAAACTTGGGATTTGAGGGTAAATTTAAACCAAATTTGTTGTTATATAGTTAAGCAAAACTTTGTTTCATTTCAGATTATACTTACATATTTAACTGCACTTAATACTAAGAATTATTAATTTATAAAATTCCGTTACAATGAATATTTTAAATGATTTCACCCCACACCTTACTCCTTGATATTAAGATAAAATGAAAGGAGAGTGATAAAATAATCATCCAATATGCATGAAAAAGTAAAAAAATATGCTTTAATAAAAAGACCTACTTAAAATTGGATTAACATTTTTTCTTTTCTTTTACTATCAACTATTAAAAAAAAAAATGTTCAAAGTGAACTATATGGATATTTAAAAACTTATATACTTACAATAAATAAAAATACCAAAATGATAAAATGTATTATTGGTGAAATAATAAGATTTATTTTAAAGTAATTTTCTTAAATAGCTTTAAAATGTACCTAAATCTTGATACCTAACACTTTATACATGCATCATAGTAAATTTTGATAAAAAAAATTAAAAATTCAAGATTAAGTATAAATCAATATTGAAAATTAAACTTTTTTTTTTAAATTTTTTTTTATTAAAAGAATAATTACAATCTATACAAACATGTTATATGATAAGTAATTTTTTTTATGGAGAATAGTGTTGATATAACAGAGAAGAATGGTACTCAGTAGTACCACCCGACAGATCAAGCAAGGAAATCTCTAGGCCAAGATCGTTTTCTAGGATTATTGGGAATTGTACAAGAAGACAGACTTTTAATTAATGGATTAGTATGGTGATTTAGCTTAGAATGGAATGAGAGGAAGTGGGATTTGGTTAGCTAAAAAAATTAAACTTAAAAATGATTTAGTCACATCAATTTATTGAAATACACATGTATATGATCAATTAGTTGTTTTATTTTACGATAATTCAAATAATACATTATAATAACAGGTTTCAATTTTTCTGTCAAATAAACTTAATATGAGCTTGTTTAATTTTGATTTTATAGATAATAGTAAAGAACTTAATAAAACACCATTATATATAAGTTCTTTTTTATCATATATTTTAGAAGATTAGTCTATGCAAGACTTTAGTTTTTTTATATGTAACATTTTTTCGCAATGTTTTCTTGGAGTGTTGTTAATAGAGTTTATATTTAAGAAATCAAATAATAAACAAATATAAAAATAAAATAAAAATGTTGCTTTAAGTTTAAGGTTTGGTTTTTGTATGTTTAAACAACCAGTTTCAAAGTTATAACTCGAAATCATTAGTCAAAATATTCATGACTGCATACGTTAAATAGGCTATTATTTAAGTATTATTAATTATTAATTCTTAATGATCATGAGAATATGATTTTTGTGTCTGTATTTTTCCAATAGTGTTATAGTTTATGTTTACCACTATTTATCGGAATAAAAACATTACATCTAACATAAGTTAGTTAAAATACCTAACTTTGTTATTTTTCATCCAAAATTGAACCAAAACATATACTTACTAATGGGAGGATGAAAACTGAAATTGGTATTCAAAGCACAATATTTGAATGGAAATATTTTCTTATGCATATTTAAAATAGCATTAGATAAAAAAAAAAATTAGCTATTTACTACACAAATGTTAAAAATAATAGATTGTATTGTATATATTTGGTACCTACCTAATAAGTAACGATAAGTAAACTGAAAGATATTGAAATTGAAATTTCTGCAATTTTGTTTAAGATAATTCCCACATAATTCACATGGATGTCAATGGCCTCTATTTAAGTGATTCGAGTATCTGCTTAACGTTTTACTGCGGTGATCATACTGCAAACAAATATGTTATCGTCAAATTGTTCAACATAATTACCAGATTGCATATTTGGAATCGAATGTCAGTCCATTTATTAGCACAAGTAAGATATCTAGTTAATTTATCTATTTCAAATAGTTCATGAATTTAATACTGTATTCGTCGTTTCAGTTTCAACACCAGTTTGGTGTGCGCAATCATTATTGTACAGCTGGCAATTCAATATTTTTAACGTATGTAGTACAATCATCGCACAACCCACCATTAATACTTGAGAAAATTGAGGAATGTATTGAAAGCATTTGGGTTGGTTATTTCATTCGACATGACTATGATCATTGACCTTAAACGGAATAATTTTGATATTTTAGAGATGGTTTCCATACATGCAAACGGATATATTCGAAACTTGGAAATCAAAATTGGAAGCAATGTTATTAAAAAAGCCCGGCAGCATGTTGGACCAAATGAACGTCTACAGATACGAGTTCACTCAACCAAAGTTCGATTTCAACAGGGCAAAGACAGAAGTGGACGAACTAAGATCAGTTACCAAGGCGGATGTTCTTCGATTTTATCGTGTACGTTACTCAAGACAAATGTAGATAACAAAGACTGCATATTAAACTACTAACCTCAAAATATTTACAGTATCCCCCACATTTCTTTTTGTTATAACCTTAATTTGGAAACAATTGGTTTAACATAAATATTGAGATAAAACATTCCACAGCAGCAGTTTTTTTACTTTTTTCTAGTAGTTGTTTTTAATATCACACATAAAATATTTGTTGTAACATTGATAATATTTAATAAGCCTCTGGAATAATATTTGATTGAGATTGAAATAATTTGTGTTTTATCTTAGTGTCTCAAATGATTACTATTCTTATAAAAACAACAATATTGCAATAATAATGTATAAAACTATAAACCAATGACTAATATTTAGTTTGGAACTTCTATCTTATCATTATTACCATTATTATAAATAAAATCATGATATAATCACTACCCTCCATATAGATGCCATGCTTAGCATTCACTACATAAAACCAATAAAAACAATTATAATACATTTTACAAAGTTAATAATAAATAAAGTATTAGTGTATTAGGTACTTATTTGTCAGCAGAGTCCAAAAATTATTCAGGGTGGATTGTAAAAAATTATTTGAAATTAAAGTTAGTCTTACTGAATAAGATAGTAGAATATTATTTACTAAAAATTAATACAAAGGGCTCCTTTGGATCTGCCATCGCTACTTATATCATTATAAATTATAGAAACCGCTTTAAGATCAATAAAAATAAAATAAATTATATGAAACACTATATGATACTAACAAGCCGCAGAACAACAGAAATATGTCAAAATACTAGATTAAAAAATATATATTAAATATATCCTAGGTATAAATATTTTTTCCTAGAAAGTTTATTAGTTCTTTTGAAAATATTAGACATATTCTAATAAGTAGTCACTCCAACAGGTGCATTAAATGGAATTAAAATATTAATTTTATTAAAATAAGTTTATCAAATTATGTTCAATCTAGAACTGTTTATCTAGTTCTCACTTAGTTGCATAATACTCACTGAGATACAGAATGTCCATAAATTACAGAACTCTAAAAATACATAATACACTCAGTAATTGCTGGGCAGTCTTAGTTTACTCAAACATCTCGATAATTTTACAGTATATAGTAATTATTAAGTGATTTCATTTTTTTTTTCTTATAGCAATACATCAAGCAGACGGGTCACAAAAGACGTTTAAACAGAATTCATGTCTGGCCAACAATTCAAGAACATAATATGATTTGAAATGTTTATATAATTGTTTATATCATTAAATTAGTGTTAAGTATTTGTTGATTGTTATGCCATTTAAATACATTAATATGTTAAGTTTTAGTTTAAATGCAAATAATTTTAAACCTTTTTTTCATTTTTTTATAAAAGTTCAGTTTTAAGTAATAGTAATATAAATTCTTACTATGTTTAAATTATCATACATTTGCTAAACAACCATTGAAATCCATATTATAATCATGCTAATATCTTGATTATTTAAGAAAATAGTATTCAATACCATGTATATTTGATTATAGTTGTGTCATATGACTGATCAATGTTAAAATATTATAATGTGATTTTCTATTATAATATTTTTCATAAAATTATTTTAATTATATTTATTACCTATTCTTTAATTTAATTAAGTACTTAATAATCATTTTTCATTGAAATATGAATTTATTTATTTTAAATAAATTGATTTTATTTTACCTAGTTTTTTTTTAATTTGTGGGATATTGAATGGTTTTTAGCCCTTAATCGGCATCGTCAGGTAAAAACGACCCATGATTTTTTTGTTTTCCGTTTTTCTTCTGTAGATCATACTTTTTTTCCCTGTACAATGCATTGTATTTTATCATATAGCTTCAAATAACATATCTCTTTTTTTCTCAATCATATTATCACGTTATGCAAACCATAAAATCTTGATAACTTCTGTTTCGGTTCATAAAAGACCCGAGGATACCAGTTACGGTAGTTTCGATTTGAGACATTATATTATATGTCTAAGCACAAGTGATACAAAGTATTCAAATGTTTTGTTCGGTATGAATAAAAACTGTAAAATGTATGGTGTCCAAGTATTAAAGTGTGTAAAATTTCAGGAATCGGAATAATTAAATAATTAAATATTAACATACATTGTTTTGTAGTGTGAGGAACACCAAAAATTTGATTTTTCAATTTCAATTTTAATTTAATTAACACAAACTATTTAATATGTGAGTTACATTTAAAATATACTTCAAATAATTGTTCAAGTTAAGTGAATTAGGTAAAAACCAATACAAAAGTTTAAAATTTGTTTGTAATTTTTAAAAATAAGTGTACTATGATCGTAATTTTATTTTATTTTGTTAAAATAACACCTAATCTAAAATAAAAACCCATAAGTAGTTTGAATTTGACATGTCTATAATATTTATATAAAAAAAAAAAAATAATGAAAGCTTATCAAAATGGATGTAAAATTGCATCATTAAAATAAAATGCAGAAACACATATAATTGATAAAAAAAATTATGTTATCGGATGAAAAACATTCATTTGAATACATATGATAAAATAAAAAATTAATTAGATAGTTATTAGTTTAAAGTTTGGGTAATTTATGATCTGACAATACCAGTTACATAAATACAAATAAGGATACCTAGTTTGTAATTAGGTACTAGTTAGATAAGGGTATATGGACCAATATAACAGGCATTTAATGAAGGTTAGTTAGGTATTAAATATTTCATTTTATGAAATCAGAAACTTACTATAAAATAACTTTAATATTATATTTTTTTTACATGTTTTCAACAAATAGTCAATATCATTATAATTGTGATACATTTTTTTATATTGGTATTTGATTGCATGAAAGATTTATTTTATTTTACACTTTTGTACTCAATTAATAATACTTCTGATTATCAATTATGGTATTGTTTATTTTAAGTTATTAAAAGAGTAAAATAAAAAACTTACCTATTAAAACAATTTATATATATAGTTTAAAATTAGACTACTATACAAACTAGATAAGGTACTTCTGTTATCATATGAATCATCAGAGTGTCAGCCATTATTTGGATTGGCAAAACATTTCATTGTATTACTACAAAGTGTACTAATAAGTGTATTTAAAACAGTAGTACCTAACAGTCCTAAGTTTTAAAAAATTGATTGTCTGGTATGTGTAGAAAAACTTACTGAATAATTAAATGAGAATATCTATAGCCTATAATCATAAACATACTTATTCTATATTGACTAATATAAAAAATAGTGGGGGGTTGGTTAAAAGCTTTAACAGTGTTATGGAAATAGTTAAATACGTTGAAATTTCAATAACTAAAGTAACTTGTAATTTTACATTTATTCAGTCATCTAACTTCCAAAAAAATTATGATTATAATTTTAATATTTTACAAAATATAACATCTCCCAATAATATTTTTTTAGAAATTTACAGATTAAATATGGTCATCCTAATTTGTGAAGAATGTTTGAAAATACGCTTACATAATATTACTAAATCAAAAAAATCTTCTATTGCGAATAAATGGCAACAGTTAACCAAATAAGTTCTATTGAATAATCAATAACAAAATAAAATGGATTATGTTTACTTTGTATAATTATTTATTTTGCTCAATTAATATGAATTAATTTTATTATTGTATAAACATCATAAATTATTAATTTTATGTGGTTTAGGTACTTTATGAATTATTACAATTAATATGTAAAAGATTTTGGAAAACGTCAAAGTTACCTATCAATAAAAATAACTTTTTATTTTAATTTTATTGTTATTACATAACTATGATTTTTCAATTTTCTAATTTAAAAATCAATTGTTTAATGATTAAAGGACAATTATGTTGTATATTGATTATGTTGTATGTACTTACCAATTTTTAGAATGAATTAATTTACCTATATGATAATGTTTTGGAGAAAAGTTATACTTGTAATATACATTATACGGGATGGACTGCCTTACATATTATTCATGTAAGATAACATTGTTGTCTACAACTCATTAAAGAAACATAACATGGTTTTTAACCATTCAGTTGTTTTAGGTCTCAATTTGAAATCAAACTGTACGTTGAAAATGTTATGTGTGATTTCAAGTATTGGATTTCATTTTTTTTCTAACATAAGGCTTTTTCATGAAAAATATTTGTTTAATAATTTATTCTGTGATGCCATAAACTAATTATATAATTTGTTTTACGTTTCTTAATTTATATAATGGATGATTGTAATGGAATAAGTAATAATTAATTATGAAAGTCTCCTTATGATGTCTGATGTTATTGCAATTCATATTTCAATTTGTAATGTTTGGCTGTTATAGTAACACTAAGTCTGTAATAATTGAACTTTAACAAAAAAATTTAATCAAAGACATTTTTTTACATATTATACCTAATTTTTGGTTTTTATACAACTACATAAGGCACATTACACAAGCCTTAAACTCAAAGGAATTACTTTTATTTTAGTTAATAACAATAAGTGCTAATAATAAATTTAAAAAATCACTGTCAACAACATTTAATCAATAGAGATCTACTAACAACACCAAGGAAAAATCGAAAACTTAATATTCTTTCCCATTTATAAAGTTATAAATTTATTGATGTATATTAATTTTTTATACTATAAATTATAATACATATTATGTTATAATTATTTGTGATTTAATTGTTTTAAGCTATTACTTAAGCATAGAATATAATAATGTATAACTAATTCTGTATTTGTAACTAATTTTTTATAACTATAAACAGAGCCTGATTTAGAATTTTTTGGGCCCAGGACAAAAAGAAAAAGTAGGCCAATTTTTATGTAATTTGTAAATTAAATTATAATTAGTCAATAAGCTCAATATAACCAGTCAATACTTAATAATAAATAAAACAATATTAAAATGTAAGTACTTTTTACAAAATCTTCATAATTGAAAAAAAATAATTGTTCTTAAAAGTTAATTAAACATTCGAATGTAGATATTACAAAATCTTCACAATTTTTAAAAAATTTTTTTTCTTGCCTTTTTTTCTGCAAATGCATCAATAACTTCATCGAAATTTATGCTTGCAGTGATGTCATTTTCAATGGATAAGATTCCTAGGGCATCAAGCATTTCTTGACCCAGAGATGATCTTAATCTATTTTTAATTCTTTTAAGAACAGAAAAGGATCTTTCACCAGTACAATTAGTTACTGGCATCGTCAAAAATATATGCAAACATGTTTCTACATTTTGAAACGTATGAGATATTTGCATATTTTTAATAAATTTCAATTGGTCAGATGGAGTAATTGTTGTATTTTTATCATTTGTTGATATAATTAGGCTACGGAATTGAATAAATTCCTCTACGAAATATTCAGCATCAAAATCTAATTCATTTTCATATAATGACATTAACGTTTTAATTTCCGACATGATTTCATTTCTTGATAGATTTTCTTTAAACAAGAATCCAAATTTTGTTTCTACTTTGATATAAGCTTCTCTTCGCTTTTGAATCTCCGCCAATAAAGTATCACATACAACATAATGAGTATCAGTTATGAAATTTTGTCTTGAATTTTGTTGTCTTTCTTTAGAATTGGTATCGTCCAAATTTTTACTTCTTGGTACTTTTGTTATTCTATTGCATTTGTAATATTGTGTATCTAATAATGTGTAGGATTCATTTTCATAAATTTCAAAATTTTCTCGTACATATTGTATGAAGTCAAACAAAGAATTATATAATGGTACAATTGCCTATAAATTTATTGTTGAGCTTTGAATATTTTTCGAAGTTAAATTTATTCGTTGTAGAATAGAGTCCCAAGTAACAATCATAATCGCAATTTCTCTCGTTTTCAATTTATTTAAAATATGTTTTGCATCAATACGAGTGTTTGTATTTTCATTCGTATCATTAGACATTTCAAAAAGTATAGAGATAATTTCAGAATAGCCAACTCTCAAGGCTTTAGTAGCGTTAGCATTTGCTGACCAACGAGTCTGAGATGATGATTTTAAAGTTAGCATTCCGGTTTTTTTTAATCTTTTATTTAATCGATCCCAACGATGGGTTGATAAAGAAAAAAAATTATATAATGATTGTATAATATTAAAATATTTTATCGCATTATTACAACTTTCAACAGCATGGACGCCAATTAAATTTAAGGAATGTGCAGCACACGGTAAAAACTCGGCACATGGAGCTAATTCTTTTATTCGCGCTTGTAATCCCGTATATTTTCCAGCCATATTGTTTGCATTATCGTACGACTGACCGACACAATTTTCAATATTTAAACCCAATTGTCCCAATTGTTTAATTGTTTCAATAACAGTTGATGTTAAATTTTCCGCTGTATGACTATAAATATCTTGAAATTTTACGAATCGTTCAATGGCTTGGCCATCAGAATTTACATAGCGTAAAACTATAGCTAACTGATCTACATGCGTCACATCTGGCGTTGAATCAATTATTAGCCCAAAATATTTTGCTGTTTTTACCTCCTGTGTAATTTTATTTAAAATTTGATCTGACATTAGTGATATAAGTTCTCGAACTGTGTGAGATGAAATATAATTGGTTGTCCCACTACCTTTATTTCCGTAATTATTTAAATGCTCCTTGATGAACGGGTCGAATTTCGCTAATAATTCCATAATGCCTAAGAAATTTCCGTTGTGAGGATTGTCTAGAATTTCGTTGTTTCCAAAAAAAGCTAAACCTCTTTGGCTTATAAACTGAATTACAGCCACTGTGCGTTTTAAAATATTTCTCCAATACTGGACTTCATTTGTATACTCTTTAACTAATTGGCAATCTATACGTTTTAATTGTACAGATCGATTGGAATAATCACAAACTGCATTCCTATGAATATTTGAATTTTCATGTTCATTGAGCCGTTCAGTAACATGATGCCAATCACTAAATCCTTGTTTTGTTAGAAAATGATTCGAAGTTTTAGCATATAATTTACAAATATAACAGAATAAACATGCTTTTGAGGGAAAATATATTAACCAGGTTCTTGGAACTATAATACCATTCTTTTTAGTAGTATAAAAATTGTGTGATTTCAATTTTCGGTAAACACCTCTAATCAAATTTTTGGACCCATCTATAGCATGTATATTTTGGTTTGGGGGATGAACAGTAAAAAACTCTTGAAAACTGTCAGAAATTGATAATGGCCATAAAGCAATGTCATCAGTGTATTTTTCGAAATTATTTTGTTGTTCATTATTAGTAGTATTTAATTGCGTATCGGTTTGATTATGACTGTGAGATACAATTTTATTTTCATGTAAACTTACCATACGATTCGTGGATTCTCCATTTTTTGTTGTATCGATTAATTCGACATGGCTGGTAAGATTTTCTAAACTTGTATTTTGCGAATTTACTGTAAAAATATCAAAATCAAATCTTTAATTTTATAAAACCTATAGTTATGGCATATAATATGATTAATAATAATATCAAATTTGATTAAATAATATTTTAAGCTACTTACTTTCTGAATTTTCAATAGCTAACGGTGTTTCTGTTGAAGATGGTTCAGTTATTGTGAAAACAAATTTATTTAAGTTACCACGCAATTTTTTTAATTCTTCTTCCTTTTTTTCTTTTAATTTTCACTTAGCTGAGCCACTGAGGTATTTTTTAGGTAACATTTTTAGAAAAGTACAAAAACGTACTAATAATAATAAAATAAATTAAAAAAATATGAAATCGTTTTATTCGTATTTTTACTACATACACTGCCACACTGTTTTATGTCTACTGTAGTCGTATTTCTCTATATCTGTGATTAATATAACACACGTAACACGTTTGTTGTTATTACAGCTCAGTATAGCGATAACGCCGATAAGTATATATTCCAAAAAAAGTTATTTTTACCATTTAGTTGAATACACCGTACAGCGTATGCGGTATTAATTGTATATAGGTACCTACCTATTATCGTTATATCTACGAGCGCGAATAATAATTAATAATCCATTTAATACAAATACGTATTTCTTATCATATACGCATATATTTTGTATGAAACTGAAAAAAATAGTTTATAAGTTTACAAGTATTTAGTATTTTCGACTGTGTAAACTTTTTTTGATATTCTTCAATTTTAAGGAGTAATTAAAATTAAAAGAATAATTAAATCCAGTAGGTGGGCCCCTGATCCGCATGGGCCCTGGACAAATACCCAAAATGTCCTTGCGTAAATAGGGCCCTGACTATAAATGTAAATAAATGTAATTGGATTATTATTTGTTGTGTTATTCCTTATTAGTTTTTATAACGACAAAATTATTCAAAGGTAATGGTTAGGTAATAAATTAATAGTTAGTAAAGATTATTTTTAATATTTTCAAACCTAAAAGTTTTAAGTATTGAAAATTATTAACTTAACTCTAAAAAGTTATTTAATTTGTTTTAAATCGCAACCTGGGTCACATGTAATGAACTTAATTTTTTTTTAAATAATAACCAAATATTTTAAATGAATCATAATTAAATTTACCTTATTATTTTTTATTACACTCTAGCTGAAGTGAATTAACTATCTAGAACATGATTTTGTATTTTATTTTATTTTCAAATTAACTGGACAAGAGTTAAGTATTACTGATTCTTATAGTTATTATGTAAGTTAGAAGACAAACAAATTAATTAAGTATTACACTTCCTAATACCTACATCAACATTTAATTTAAAGTTGAATTTTCCACAAAATAAAATAAAATTGGCAAACAAATTAAAAACAAATTTTTTGAAAATGCAAACATAATTTATTATTTAATAAAAAGGTCACACTGATTTTTCCTTCTTTAAAATGGCGACTGATTTGAAATTTGTCTTATGTTCGTAATGTTAATTGTTATCAGTGTCCATTCTGATTATTATATTCCAGTGTTTCCCAACTGGTGTTCCGCGGAACCTAAGGGTTCCGTGAGCCGGCGCCAAGGGTTCCGCGAAAACCTGGTGCCGGAAGTATCCGACAATCCTCTCATTTAAGTGTAAAAAACTTATGTCAGCATTACAACTACAGAAAAATATGGGGGTTCCACAAAAAGTTCAAGCTCCTGCAAAGGTTCCGCGAGTAAAAGAAGTTGGGAAACACTGTTATATTCTATGATGTGATGCTTTTTATTCTATCGGCTTGTTAATAGGTAATGAATAGTAATGAATTAATAAAATAACATCTTTTTATTTTAAAACTAGTGTCCTTTTATATATACATTTACATAAATAATAATAATACAAAAAAATAATGGTATAACAAAATAATTTTTCTTTCATTACTTTAAAACTAATTTTCTTTGTCCTCCCACTCCATTTGAATCAAATTCATCAATTACTTGTTCAATATTAATTGGAATTCAGATAATAAAAATGATTTACTAAAAGTTGGTAAGCCTAATCCGATTTTGTCAGCTTTGGCTCCTGACAAGAAACTAAGTAAGGTATTCTTTAGGTCATTTAATCCAAATTTATATCAAAAACACCCTTGGTTATGTGGAAGTCATTATATACAAAAATTATTTTGTTGGCCATGTTTGTTGTTGGGTAAAATGAAGTCTGTGTGAAATACTGCTGGATATTATGAATTAAAAAATTTATCTAGGGGTATACAAATACATCAATCATCAAAAGAACATATTCATAATCATTTAGGATTAAAAAACCTGGAAAAAATTGTTTTACTATACTAGATGTTGTTAATGAACACGGTAATTTGTTTAAAAAAAATTATAATGAAAATGTGAGATTGCATCGTTTATTTATGGAGCACTTAATCGATTTGGTTTTATTTTTGGGAAAATAAGAGTTGGAATTTAGAGGTCATGATGAAAGCAGTGATTCATTAAATAAAGGGAATTGTAGAGAGTTGTTTGATATGCATATTATTAGGTGTTCTCCAGAAATACAAAATCATTATAATAGTATAAAAAACATATTTTCAGGTATGTCCAAGTCCATACAAAATGATTTAATTTCATGTATTTCTGAATTTTTAATAAACCAAATAAAAAATGAAATCAGGCAATGTAAATTTTATTCCATTCAAATTGATGGTACTACAGATATCAGTCAATAAACACAATGTTCAATAATAATTAGATATGTTACAGATAAATCTGAATTGGTTGAGCGTTTCTTGGGTTTTATAATGTTAGTGAAGACCACACGGCTCAAGGTTTATTTAATTTGGTTAATTCTGTTTTACATGAGTTTGATATAGAAAATAAATTATTATGAATCATTGTGCCTTTTTCTCAGTAAAACAAAAAATTTGAATTATTTTATACTAAATTAAAAATAACTAATATTATTACCATAATTCATAATAAATAAAATATTGTTTTTTTTTTAGTAATAGAATAAATTAATTTTCGATCGGCCATTTTATTAAATATGGTGTATAATAATATGTAATTCAAATTATGTGAAGCACAATATTATTGCTTACATTTTCACAAAATTCAAAAAATAGTAGAAAATAAGCGGATTAATCTTTGTCGGTAATTTAAATACCAAAAATTTTCTCAAATTCCAATTTATAAAATGGCTATTTTGATTTTTTTTTACAATTGAAAAATAAAATTTAAATTTCAAAATTTAGGTTCCAAATTAAAAAAAAAATATTTTAATACAATTTTTTTGTAGCGCTGAACTAAAATAATTATTTTAAAAAAAAGTTAAAAATAATGAATAGAAAAAAGTTATCTATTGCAAGTGCCAAATAGATCTGACTCACTCTGTATTTACGTATGACCTATGTTCAAAATCATATCGCCATAAAACAAATCTAATTGAATGTAAAAAAATAGCTCATTTCTCTGCAGAAACTAAAGAAATAATAGTACCATGTAGTGTTTGTCCATTTTATTACACCACATGAAATTGTGAATGAGCATTACATTAAGGATGTTTCACAAAATACTAAAACCATAAAATTTGAAACTCGATCAAGATCAGTGATTCGATTAGTACAGTGGTACCATGACATCAGTTACTGATGTTTATGCCGATTCTAGTTCAGATTGTGACTTGGCCGTAGTATGTCCGGCCATCGGTGTCTCAGCCTTCCGTGGCGTGAGCGTCGTGCACATGGTTTTCGGTGGATTGGATTTCGGTGGCTTGGATTTCGGAGGCTCGGCAAAAGTCGACCCGACCGACCGACGGCTTTTCGAAGCCGTGGTCTGAATTGCAAATTTAACCTACATATTACATTTTAATTAAAAAAATATGATACAATGTTATCTTGATTCCATATTAATATAGTATACTACCTATATATATATATATATATGTTAACATTTTTATCTTTTAAAATAAAATTACGCATTTAAAAAAATGAAGTGTTTTTTTGGATCATATTTCAAAGGATTTAAAGTTTTTCCTCGTAAAATCTTAAATGGTTTATATTATAATAGGTACGCTAATTACTTAAAAATAGATTATTTCATTAAGCACACACATAATTCAACCAACTGTGTGGATCACAATGCAATAAAATAATCGAATACAATAATACATCGAGTTTATAAAATTGTTGAATATTCTAAAACAAGAGGTAGATGTGAAGTGTGTGGTAAAAAAAACATTGAATCCAAACCGTTTAGTAAATGTTCTTCATTTAAAGTTTTTTTTAGGTCAAAATGAAAAAACCATGTTTCAATGAATATCATTCAAAATAACCAAACACTATTCGTCCATTTTTTTTTCATTGTGATAACAATGTTATTAATAAAAGGTTTTTTATGTTGTACCTATTAGAAGTGTTAATTTTATTTGAAAGTTATCATTTCAAAAAACTAGTACAATTAGTATACATGAATTTATTAAATAAAAAAGTTATTTTATGATCAATTGTATAGTTATCAACTTATATCTTTGAATATTTTACATTCTAGAAAAATGAACAATTTTAAATGACATTAAAAAAAATTGACCATTTAAATTTTATATATATTATTTTTGAATCTTAATAAATTATGATTAAAAACAAAAAAAAAATGGATGATGAAATTAAAAATGATCTTTATTTTCAAATTTATATTATAATGAAAAAAATAATTTCAGTTATAAGTTTAATTGCTAACTCCACTGAAAAGAAAGGAATTCATTTATCGTAGATGACCAACGGGACTTGTAAGTCCAACACTCAGAAGACCAATGGGACTTACTTGTCCCAACCCTTGGAAAAATCTAAATGTTCAAAAACCAAATCATTTTTAATTTTAAAATTCATCAAAAAAAATACAAAATCATAATAATGCAAAAAAATAACATTTTTATCTCCAAAAATGCTTGGTCTAGAAAGGGTTAAACTTTTTTTTAATGTTTTTAACGTGTTTAAAACTTTTTTTTGTTGTCAATGTTTTATTTGCTACATAATTTTTTTTTTTTTTTAATCTTAAATAAAACGTTTTAAAAGTTTATGTGTAAAACGTTTAAAAAATAATTACTTGTTTTAAGCGTTTTACATTCAACAAATAAATACGTGTAAAGCCGGATTCCCACGACTGGTGTACTTGACCAATATTTGGTACCTATTGATGGTTAATTGCCGTGCCGTCGGATCGGTTTACTTCGACGATTATTTGTCACTGGTGCCGACTATCGGTAAATGTGACACAAGTACCTACAAAGGAACGGCCAACATACTTGTGTTCAAGTATTGGTGTCCTTGTCAAGTACGCCAGTCGTGGAAACACCCGAATCGTTCACCTGGAGGGCTATTCTGCTATTTTTTGTGAATAAGTACGCACGCATACTTTCGAAAGTAGCGTAGGTACATGGCGTACTTGGCTTAGTAATTATTCTTAATTCTGCTACTATTCAGAAATAACGTAGTTTTGATAATTTTTTGTTGATAACACGTCCAGGATGATAAAGTGATGACTGATAGAATGTCTTAAGAGATTATATACTAAGATATTCATAAACTCGTACTCATTTAATTTCCTTTTTAAAAATGAGTTCTCAAAGAAGCGAACAAGCTAATAAAGATCAAAGAAGTAGAATTATGGAGTTTATGTGGGAAAATCCGGATATGGTGTCCAAAAAATTTTCAAATTCGTTCACATTTGATAGATTCAATAAAAAATGGACCAAACTTAAAGAAGAATTAGACAAACTAGGACCAATTAAATCAGTCAAGGTTTGGCAAAAAGTAAGTACTATTTATTTGTAGATATAATATTCATTCGAAACGCAACAAAAAACGTTTCAGAGTAAAGTTTGGCAAGAAAAATTTTTCAATGCCATATTTTATCATTTCCGACAAACTTTGATCTTAAAATGCTTATACAAAAAAAAAACCGAAAACAATATCATTGTAAAACCAATGCTTTCCTCGCTATACTCTGAATCTAAAATCTAATTAATAAAAACATGGTCTAACATATATAATATCTTATTATGAATTTTTATTTTAGTATTGGAATGATAGACGGTCTAAAGAAAAGCGAAAAAAAGGAGATAAAGTAAGAAGTATTGTTCAAACAGGTGGGGGTGAAGACGACACTCCAGATTTAACCCAGGAAGAAGAAAAAATAGTTTGTCTAATTGGTGGTGATGTTGTGGTTGAAGGGGACATAACAGTGCAAGAATATTTGGAGCAATGTATGTTTAGATTTAGGAAAATTGGTACGAAATTCTTCATCTGATAGCCGATAGACCGTCCGTTGACGAATAAGAACTCATTCTATTCTTAACCGTCTACTATCTTCTCGTTCATTGCCACGTTCATCGCCAAATAAAAATAAATTGTTAATTCGCACCGCATTCATTTTGATCACAATTTGAGAAAAAAATCAACTTACAACGTATAAGGCGCGATGTAGATAAACAAATAATATAAACTACAAACTATGATAACAATTTTGAATGATTATCAAATTGAATACCTAAGTACGCCAAGTAAGTCAAGAGGCGGACGCGGCGGAACACTGCGTGCTCGCGTTCGCCGACGATCTGTGCTTGATCGCGGACAGCCCGGCCGAGCTCCAGACGCTATTGGACTTGATATCCCGCGGCTGACCAGAATGGCCTCAAACTGAACCCGGGGAAGTGCGTGTCAGCCCACTTATCCGGGATCACGCCGGTCGGAGTTCGACCGACCACCTTCAACATTTACGAGACCAATATACGAGCCCTCCGAGACGGGGAAGCAGCAACTTTCCTCGGCGCACAGGTCGGCTTCCAAATCGTGCCACCGATGTCTACGATAGCCGAGGTCACTGACCTCGGCCTAAAGGTACTGCGCTCGAAATTGGCGCCATGGCAGCGGATAGACGCCGTGAAAAAATTCGTCTATCCCGCCGTGACCCACCTGATGAGGGTGGGTAGTACCAACAAGACAACTTGGGAATCGGTGAACAACATTTGGAGGCCGGAGCTGAAGACCATGCTCGGGCTGCCGCAGGAGGCCTTTAACGAGTACCTCTACGGCCACCGGAAGGCCGGGGCCTGCGGCATCCCCCTACTCGCCGAGGAGAGCGACATCGCTCAGATCGACACGGCGTTCAAGTTGCTGACTTCCCCCGACCCACGCGTCGCGGCTGACGCGTGGGAACACCTTGACTATACGATAAACAAGCGAATTCGGGAACCTCCAGACGACCACTCAAGGCAAGATTTCCTGTCGGGCTCCAACGAAGGCGCGCTACACGCCCCGGCAGCTGGAGTGGCCAACGTCTGGACGCGGGCCCGAAACGCATCTCGGAGGACCGAAATAGCTTGGAAGACTACAGGATCAGAAGCTGAAATACTCATAACCAAAACAACGACCACAATCAGAAGGAAGCAGCGCCGCCAGGTATTCAGGACCATGCGACAGGCGGCACAGACCGCGCGCGCCCGAGTCTTAATCGACAAACCAGACCAGGGGCGGTCGATGGAATGTGCTACAGTACACCCTGTCGCCAACCACTTCCTGCGAGGTGGAGAATACACCAGGTTCGCTGACTGGCGGTTCATACATAGAGCCCGCCTGAACCTGGTTCATCTGATTCATCTTGAACCATGGAGGGCCGGCGACCGCAGGTGTCGAAGATGTGGGATATTACCGAAACTCTAGCCCACGTCCTAGACCACTGCATGCGGTACGCCGACCTCTACCTCGCCCACCACAACTCTATCGTGAAGAGAATCAAAACTGCGGCGGGCAGGAAATATGACGTTGTGGCCGAGAACCAAGTGGTTGGATCCGGCAATCAGAGACCGGATCTGGTCCTGAAAAGGAAGTCGGACGGGAAGGTCTACATCATAGACGCTACCGTCCCGTTCGACAACCGCCTGGCGGCATTCAAGGCGACGGCGGACGAGAGGAGAGCCCGATACGAGGACCTGCGGGCGTAATTATCAACACAACAGCCCGTCGAAATAGTCCCGATCGTGGTCGGGGCACTGGGTACGTGGGATCCGGCCAATGACGACTTCATTTTAAAGCTGTGCAGCCGGTCCTGCGCTACCATGATGCGGAAGTTGTGTGTCAGTGAGGTCATCTCATTTTCCAGAGATATCTACATTCAGCACCTCACTGACACACGACAAAGGTGACCGAGATTTTTTTTACCAACTCCGTCACCCCCATCACAGTGCCCCCCTCTCTCCAGCCATAACATGTTTCCCCCACCGCCAACTCAAGATTATATACATACACCTGTTACTAATCCCATTATTTTATACTTTATACCTTATTTTACTTTTTATACTCACTTTTCGTTTTTTTAAATATTTGTCTCTTTTATATACCATTTTTATACTTCATGTACCATTTTTATTATTATGATTTCCTTATATATTTTAACTATTGTGACTTTTTGATTTATTTACCAATTATTATTATGTACCATTATTACCGTGATTACCCATTGTAAACTCATAAGATTGTAAACCACAATATCAATTCAAACAATAAATCTGTTCTTATCAGCTTCAAAAAAAAAAAAAATTAAGCCAATAAAGTAAGCCAAGTACGCGCATACATGGCGTAGTTTAATTAGCAGAATAGCCCCCCTGGAATTGCCCCACGAAATGTGGATATATATCCTTCTTATGATCAAATTAAAATAGCAAAACATAAATGTTACCCAGACAATATTGAGGTTAATGAATATAGTGCGAGTGTACCTTTACAAGAATTAGTTAATCATACAGCTAAAAGATTATTGGAAGGTCTAAATTTGGGACCTAACGATTTTGATGACGTTTCAAATTTATACTTACATTTTAAGTGGGGATGTGATGGTAGTTCAGGACATTCGGAATACCATCAAAAATATTCTGCAACACCGGTAGATGACCAAGAAAAGATAGATAGTGATTGTGAAATGGACATTGAAAATATGCATATTAATGAAATGAACAAAAATAATAAATGTGATTGAAATTTATTCTTATTTTCATTAGTACCTTCAAAATTAAATAGTATAAAAACAAATAATATAACAAGTTGCATATGGGAAAATCAAAAACCACCTTCGACTCGCTATTGTCGACTAATAAAATTTATTTTTGAAAAAGAAACAGTCAGTACTACTAAACGTGAAGTAGATAAAATTGAAAAAGAAATTAATAAACTTAAGCCGTTTGAGATATCAAATTCACTTAGAGCAAATTTTTATTTTTATTTATCTATGGTTGACGGTAAAGTCATTAATACTTTAAGTAGTTCATCTAGCCAAACGTGTAATATTTGCAAATGTACCCCCATTAACATGAATAATATGTATAGAAAAAATAAGTAGTTTTAATTGCAATTATGAAAATTTAAAATACGGATTATCGCCTTTACACGGCTGAATAAAATGTTTGGAATGTATACTTCAATTATCATATGAAATGGGAATATTGATGACAAATAAAAGAGCGACTGTTGAACAAAAAGATGCAATAGAAAATAAGAATTCAAAAAGAAATTCAAAATGGTTTGTGTAATAAATTGGGATTAAAGGTGGATAAAGTTGTGCAGGGTAAAGGGACATCGAATACTGGCAATGTAGGACGACGATTTTTTTGAGCATGCAGAAGAAGTATCAGAAATAACGGGTTGAGATAAGAGACTTTTAGAGAGATGTAATGTTATTTTGTGTGTTTTGGCAAGTTTTAAAAATGTGAACCCAATAAAATATGACCATTACGCAAAAGAAACAACAAAATTGTACTTAGAGTTATATAGCTGGTATAGAATGCCTCCCAGCGTTCATAAAATTTTAATTCGTGGGTCAAGAGCAATAAAACTTGGTCCATTTTCTATAGGGATGTTATCTGAAGAGGCCCAGGAAGGTAGGAATAAAGATTACATAATATTTAGAAGAAACCACACACGAAAAACCTTTAGAATCGAAACCAATACGGATCTTATGCATATGCTTCTTATATCTTCAGATCCTGTGATAACTTCGAAAAGCAATGCTAATATAAAAATAAAACATAAAAAGCTATGTTCTGAGGCATTAAGTTCATTACATGAAGATGACAGTGATGATACTAATTCTGAAAATTCTGAAAATATATCAAGTAATAAATCGTGTTATAGCTCTAATAACTCCGATACTGATGAATAAATGATATATGAATGAAAAATATTTTTTTGCTTAGTATAATTACCTATATACATATTATATATTCTTTAGTATTTAAGATTTTCCAAAGATATGTTTTGTTTTCATTTAAAATTCTTAATTATTAACAAAAAATAAAATATTATAAAATTAATTATGTTGAAATACCTATTTATGAAAATAAATTAAGTTCGTAAATTTGTTTATTTATTTGAAATATAATTTAATTACTGTGTTTGATGAGTATACATGTCAACAAACGATTATATAAATAAAAAAAATTTTGTCCGATTAAAAATGCTATATCTCCCGCTGCGTCGCCGTTGCGTTCAGTGTCTACCGCAGATAACAGCGTCGCCGCAACGGCACCGCGCACGCAAATCCGGTTCAGTAGTACACTAGTACCCTATTGTATATTTGTATATCGACTCATGCACACGTGCGATTTTTCCACGCAAGATGTCCGAAATCGACAATGTTGATATTGAACTGTAGATTGGCGAAGTTAAAAATTTTAAAGAAATTTGAAACATCGCTGATGAAAATTATCACGATAGGACTAAAAAGGAGTTACTTTTGTTGCTAGTTCGTCAAACGAACGAACACTCATTTGAAAATAAGTAAAAAACTTTTCTGGATTTTCTCTTATATCACTAAAATGTAGTATAAAATTCATCTCTTAATAATCTACAATCTGTAAATAGGCACCCAGTAACGCCTATTATAAGTCCTTACATAATTTTTGTGCACCAAGTACGCAAAAATTGCCTTTTTTTTGTAATAAACCTCCATAGTTGGTGACTGAATGGCAACTAAAGTGATATTCCGTGACGAATGCCGTCTCGGGGGTCTGGATGACGTGCGGTTATCGCAATAAAAACGCAATGGTGTGTATTCAACAACTGCGGTGCTCTAAAAAGAGTAGATATTGCGTTCGACCAAGTTTAAAGGTAAAACCTAACTAGCGCACATGTTTTAGTGTTTAACTATACATTTTAAGAATTCAAATACAAATCGTAGTAGGAACAATACGAAAAAATTCAATATAAAAGTAATGCCGGGTTTTCAAGGAGCGTTCACACATGCGACAAAATTTGACAGATCTAGTCCGCGCAGATAAAATTGTTTTCGAAAATGTATAGGTACAGAGATCTTTTGATATTGACCGCACTAGTCAGGAAATAACATTTTGTCGGCGACAAATGTACGTGATAATGACTCCTTAGTGCACAAGGCATAATTTACGTGTATACAGAACTGCCTAAATTAAACTCCTAATTAAGCGTCCAATTATATTAGCGAGTTATCTTATGATTAATTAATAATAAAAAAAATGTAGCGGTGAAACGGTATGGCAAAATTTTATTACATTCAAAATAAGATTGACTTGATACAATAATTTGTATTTGAATCTAGCATAATAATTATGGCACCTCATCGTTCTGAAACTAGTGAAGTGTGGCATCATTTTACTGAGGTTGAGTACCAGAAGGCTATAATGCGGATTTTGCAGTGAAATCCTTAGCACTTCGGGAGGTTCACTGAACAATTTTAAAAGGCACATGAAGTCGAAGCATTGTACTATTCCCTTAGATACGAATGAAAGGCATGCATCGAAGAAGGTTTGTTAATTCGAGATTTAAAATTGAAATTTTTCGCTATGAATATATTTTTTTTTAGAGAATATTGATGAGCCAATGACAGAACCATCAGGTTTCTTTTGCAAGTGGCTGGACCATCAAATACATCCGAGCGTCGTACAGATTGCCCATCTGCCAGACTGCCCGTCCACAATGTCTTCTTATTTTAACTGAACAAGACCACTGAATCATCATCAGAAACAACTGACTACCAATTGACTAAAATGATAGTTATAAGGGGTAAAATAATAATTACATATATCATGTTCAAATATAAATAAAATTACCTGTACATTTTTTGTAGGTATTACTCATTTGATATTGTCGAAGATGAGGAAATTTCGAGAATTTGTTAAGACGCTGAACGGCAGTTACAAATTGCCATCAGAAAAAACGGTGTTACCGAGTTAGTCACCATCTTAATAGACAATTTGGTTTAAAATTTTTTAGTTATGAAGACAATGAGTTAGTGACACAAGCAGCACTCCTTGATCCTAGGTTACAAAGTTGGCTTTTAGTGAATACAGTAAAAAAATAATTACAAAAGGCGATTGATCTGCAGCTTAAGACAAAAGCTGTCAAGTCACTAATACTGTACCCACAGACCTAAATAGAGTAATGAATCACTCTTTGGTAAATGTTGAAACTTCTTCATCTATGCTCTGGAAAAAATTTGATGAACAGTATTCTCAAAATATTGCCACCAATCCAACAGGAGCTGAAGGTATATAGAAGTAGATGAATATTTGAGAGAGCAATTTTAAGTAGACTTAAAGGTATGTCCATACTAGTGCGTTTTCGTTTCACCTTTCGATTCCACTTACGTTTCAACTTGCTCTTCGTTATTCGATAAGCGCATGCGATTGTTGAGTGCTTTAAACGCATGCTTCTTTCTGTCCACATCTGTGTCTACGCCAGCAGTCGTTTTTTCGCCGTGCGGTATAGTTAAAACTAAAAGTATGTCAGATTCAAATTTACTTTTAGGTATTTCTGCAGCGTACTATATTATCGCGAATGCGAAAGAAAACGTGAGAAAAGCGTTCCAAATGGATAAAAAATATTTTAAAACAAGAAACTTCGGTACTTATTAACGATTTTGCAATTGGACGAAGACTTCCTGTTTGGAAACTTTACGCGAATGTCCAAAACAAACTTTTTTTCGTTATTAAAAATGATCGAACTTCCCCTAACGCAAGTTTTTAATTTTGATTTTTACGGCGGATACATCAATGTTGAATTCATTACCGATACGTTCCAACGCATCATTTCGTTTGATTTTGTTGCAATAGTCGGTATGAGTAGCGTCCCATAAAAGTTTTGCCGCTTTATATGATTCAATAAATTTTAATGTTTGATTTTCATCATTATTATGAGTAACACACACCCAATATAAACGAAAAAATCAAAATGATATAAATCAAAATACTGAAATAAAAAATATTACAGAAAGTCGCAATCAAATCGTGCGAAAAAATCCACTGGGCTTGGAAACACGAGCTTTTGTCGCATGCTGGAACAAAACTTTTCTCCGTCAACTCGATAGACGTATGCGTTATTATAAAAAAAATGTTAGGTATTGAAATATTGTAAGTCAAAGTTGTAGGGAACATGGACTTATCTGGTTGTTGCACCAAAAAGCACATTAATTTTTATTAATTCTTAAATAAAGTTAATTTTGCTCTTGAATCTTGTAGCATATTTAATGCTATAATTATATGTAAATATCAAATGACAGCTTATGTCTCTAAAAAAGTAATCACAGGAACCCATGTCATCACTGCAGCAAATTACAAAACACGATAAATCCATTTATTTAAATAACTCCATCACTATTGATGGGATTTAACTGGTTGTTGTGTCTGATTTTCAAAAAAAATTTTCTTCATGAATTTCCGCAAAAAAATGAGTTTTGGGAAAAAGTGGATTTATCTGGTTGTCGCAGCAAGCCCTTCAATTACTTCAAGACCTTAAATATTAGTTTTATGTATAAATTATGGGTGTAGTTATAATTAAAAAATAAAATATCAATAAATTGATAGGTATCCTTTATAAATTGAAAACAAGTGTAATATTATATAAATAGTACAAACTAAAAATGTATGTTAAAAAATAAAATAATGTGATTATTATAACTTATTCTGTATCATATTGAATGTATGTATGTATGTATAGTTCTGGTAGTCTTATAAATCATAATAGGTACTTAATACTCATTATCATTTAAATTGTGATTTCAACTTTATATTAAGTAAATTTTGCTTTTCTTGCTTTTTTCTGAGCAAAGCCATGTATAATATCATCAAAATGTATTTGAAACCTTTTTCTATTATACATTGAAGTAATTATTTACATGAACGCCGGGCCCCAGTACCATGGGTTCACCTGCCCCCCCCCCTTGTGGGGGCCCTGAACACGTGACAATTCGAAGTATCATCCGTTCAACGCTCGGCAATTCGAAGTATATATTCACCAAATGTATTTTATCTGTATTTTTATCTGTATCTTTCTGTTAATAATTTACTATACAATCGAGCATTTACTTCGAATTACCGAAGGTTTCGAATTATTGAAGGTTTGAATTATCGAGAGCCTGTATGTACAGTAATAAAAAACACAATTTTT